>BQNB010186054.1:0-12161 GCA_026074375.1 Tanacetum coccineum
TTTGAGTTCTATAAAAGCTTTAAGGTAAAAGCAGATTGTGTAAACTTAAATTTGATTTTATTAATACTTGAAATTGATTACAATGCTAAAAAAACAGATTACAATAGATTTAAAAGAAAAAAAAATTTTTGACTAAAAACTAAGTAAACTAATTTAACTAAAAAAAATACAGGAAAAAGATATCTCATGTGTGTGAGGAATGAGGCTATTTATAGCCTTAAGTAGATCCTTCTAGGTCCTTAGGTCTCTTGATAAGTGTAGAATACACATATCTATTTGTACTTAAAATAACCCAATTAAACCTAAAACAAACCAAAAATGGAAAAAATATGCTTGTATTTGTGTTTTGTGTGTGCAGGTACGGATACATCAAAAATCACAAGAAAACAGTCAAAAACGGGCAAGCACGGACACGAGAATCAGAAGAGTACAAAAAGAAGCCAAGGATTCAAAGCCGAAGCCAGAAAAGTCAAACCCGCAGTCAAATCCAGTCAAAGTGGTCAAACAAAGTCAACTAATAAAAGACAAATCCCAAAAATATTTCACTTTTGTCCCTCAACTCTCATAAATATTCAAAGTAGTCCCACAATACGCCTTATTGCTCCCTCAAAAAAGCTTATTGGGCCTAAAAAAAAAAAACCTTGAATAACCTTACCCGGATCCTATTAAACCCAAAAGCCCCAAATTAAAAGCCCACTTAGCCTAGCCCATTTCTCCTTTTAATAAACCACACGGTCAAGTTTTTCAAACTTGCAATTTTCAGAAGATGTTTATAACTAGAAAAGAGAGAATAAAAGAGAGGGACTTGTCTTGTAATTAGGCCAAAGTTTTTAAAACGAATTCAGTTAAAAAATAAAAAGGGCGCCAAAATTACCCCTCTACTATTCATCATCGTCCTCAAGTTTTCACCTAGGTAAATCATGGGGCTTTATCAAATTGAGGGAGAAATTAGGCAATTCAAAGGCTCCTAAGGATTATGGAAGGGATAAATCAGTCAAATCAAAGCCTTCATTAACTCAAGATCAAGCTCATGCCACGTCAATAATGGAGAAAGCACAAATTCATATGGGTTTTTGTGCTAAAACACTCACAAAAGAAGCACAATGACATCCAAAAGGGAATGACACGCTGGCAATCTTCAGGTGTCCACACAATGATCAAACGGCCACAATTGAAGCCCCAATGATTAGAAGATTTGATGGACAGGATTAAGGATTGGAGAGCAAGGAAAGAGAGCCTAGAAGCTTCTCACTCAGCCTATAAATAGGCCTTCACTTCTCACACACACACGTAGCTTGTAGGACTAGTTTTTAGCTTAAATTTACTCTTAGCTTAATTTTGTTTTAAATCTTGTAATTTCCTTTTAAAAAGTTGTAATCCAGTTTTCTATTAATGAATTTAGAAGTTTTTAATCTCTTTTAAGCTCCTTTGTTTACTTAAATCTCATTCACCTTTCCTTGTTAAGCTAAAAGTCAATAAGCTCTCATAAGCTCATATTTAGCTCTAATAAGTCTATAAGCTTATTATGGAGCTTAATTGAACCTAATCTTACCTTAATATCTTAAATCAGCTTAATAATACCTTAATACCTATGCAAATTGAATTGTGGAAAGCTAAAGGAAGTTGGTTGCAATGGAGGACCAAATAAACTTAACTCCTAGCTTATTAATAAGCTAGGAGAGCTTGTAGCTGCTCTTAATTGAGACCTTTTGTTTAGCTAAAGGTTCAAGTAAGTTTCTCTTTTCCTTTTTCTCTAATTTCAGTTTAAACTGCTTAGTTATAGCTTATATGCTTATTATTGCTTATTTGCTTATTCTCTTTGCTTATTAGTACTTATTTGTGTTTAGTTTAGCTTAATAATCTTAGATGTTCATCTGTTTTTGCTTTTGATAGTTTAGATCTTTGTTTTTCATATATTTGTCATAAAACTCATAAAAAACCAAAAATATTAGAATAGATTCTTAGATCTTGCATTCTAGCTCAATTCAGTAGTTTAATTTTGCTTAAATTAGTTGTTAAAAGCTCCTAGTTATCTGGTTTCATAGCTTTGTTTGTTAGGTTTCAAAATTAGTAGCTTAATCAAATCTGTCATAGTGATAAAGGAGTGTTTGGTTTATCATAGTTTGACCACAATAAGTCAATTTGATTTGTGCAAACACTTTGAGTCAGTTGAGTTTTTCTAAGATATTAAGTTTCCAAAAGATTTCAGAGGTTAGATTGCTAATTTGAAAAAGTTATGGCTTATTATGTTGATTCTAGCACCAGGGGAGTTTTCAGTTTGAGCTTTGATTGTTTCAGCTTAATTCAAGGTCTTTGAGCCTTTGATTTTCCTTGAATTGTATTTGTACACTCTTAAGGAGTGTGTCCAAGTGCAGGATTACCCTTAAGGTAACCTGCACTATTGGTTTTTGCTTAAGTCAAGTACATCAGTACTAACTAATAAGTTAGTACTGCTGTTACTTTTAGCTTGCTTTTAACTAAGGGAATTTAGGATTTAGCTTTTAAAATTGAAGTAGGATATAGTCTAGTTATAGCTTAATATAGATTAGTGCTTAGTTCTCATTTTGTAGCTTATTTCTTTGCTTAAGTTAGTTTTAAAAATCACCAAAACAGTCAGTACATACTGACTTAATACTCAGTACATACTGAGTATTTAAGCTGATTTCAAGCTTAATTTTAAGCCATCTCTTGTAGGAATTAGAACCTCATCTGTTTAATTTTTATAGTTTAGACATAGCTTAATATAGACTAGTGCTTATTTTTCATTTCCAGTTAAGTTTACTATAGTACAAAGTTGTTTGAAAGTAGCTTAAACTGCCAAAAAGCCAAAAATAGTACTTAGGAATTTTAGAATCTTAATTTGTTAATTTAGCTTATGATTCTAGATTTTATAGCTTATATAGATAGATTATAAGTAGTTTAATAAGTCCTCAAAGTTTTAGAGTCCAGTTTAGCTTTTTAAGGTTTTTAGCTTATTTGGATTTTGTGCTATTTTGCTTATTTCCTGAGTTTGCTTAATTCATGCTTAATTTAGTAGCTTAAGAGGATTTCTAGCTCTAGTTTCTTTTCTGAATTAGCTTAAGCATCATATAAGCTTTTTAGAATTCCTTTCCTTTTTAATTTTGAGCTTAAAATAAGCTTTTTAGAGCTTAATAAGTAAAACCATAGGTTAAGCCCTCCTTTCTGAGGTCAGAAGCTTCATAAGCTCTTTTTGAGCTTATTTGTGGTTTTAAGCTATTAGTGTTTTCATTAAAGTTACTTGCCTTAAGCTGTTCTTCAACTTTGCTCTTTAAAGTTTTTAGTAATAAGTTGTTTTTAAATCCTAAGTGCTTATTGGGCTTAGTGTGTAATCGGGGTTGGGCCTCAGGGATCAAAAGTGTAATTTTCAAGTTTAGTTTTTGTCACTATTAGTCCCTGTCCTTTAAACAGTTAGTCCTTGTCAGATTTCTTTTTATTTTTTTATTTAAAATTAGGTTAGTTTTTAATTAATTTAATTAAGCTTTATTAAAAAGTGAAAAATTAGGGCTTTTATTTTTTTTAGATTTTTGCACTTTTTCTTTTTTATAGTGTAATTTTTATAAAAATTTTAGGATTAATATTTTTATTATTTTTATAATTTTTACGTTTTTAATTAGTTTAAATCTTTAAAAAATCATATTTAAAAATCTAAAAATCCCAAAAATAGTAATTCTTTTTTCTAAAATTTTCTTTTTACTTATTTTATTTTATAAAAATATAATTTCAATTATTTTTATATTTTTTTTATTTTTAGGATTTAATTAGAATTAAATAGTTTTTAATTGATAAAAAATTCAAAAATAATCTAAAAAAAATTTTTTTCTTTTTCTTAAAATTTTCTTTTGTCTAATTCTAGGTTTAGGAATTTAGTTTACATTTTTAGGAGTTAAATTTGGTTTACTTGTTTAATTGTCGCGTTTTATTTGTTTCCCGTTTTCCTTTTTAAATTGTTTAATTGTTCAATTTTTTTTATTATTACTTTTATTTGGTAGATATGGATCATCAAATCTTTTATTTGCTTATTCAAATTATAATCCAAGCTTAATCGAAGTTTCAATTGCACTAGTCGTTGGGGAAACGACACGGGTGATCATATTTGCCCGGTTTAATATATGTATTATAATATTATATATATTTTTAAGAGTGAATTTTACCGAGGGTAACTTGGTAATTTTTTTAATTGCTCTTAGATTTATATTATATTGTGATATATTATATATATCAGTGTTATTCTCTTGAAGAGGTATGGTTTACATGTGTTATTGGATAATAACACAAAGGAGGTTTTCAAGCTCTTAATGTGTATAATGGTGCAAATGATGTTGTTGATGTGTCGATTCAAAAGAGGTAACAAAGCTCTTTGATATGTTAATCTTTTTCCATATTGGGTATAAAAGACTGGCGAGTATTTTGGTAAAAAGAATTTTGTAAGTAGTGAGTATTTACTACACACAAGTGTGATATTTATAGAAGTAAAAAAAAACAATCACCCACCTTTTTCCTGTCCCATGGTAATTCTAAACCAACCCACTTATACACAAACATAATTCAAATTTAAATTATACTTTACTTGGTTCCAATACCAAGGTTCCCACACACAATTCAAATTTGAATTCTACTTTACTTGGTGCCAAAACCTAAGTTCACATCCAAATCCAAGCTAATACAATAGATTGATCTTTATTTGAAATAGAGCCTTTATTTTAAAATAGCAGCTATATTATTTAATTATCCAAGAGATTTAAGTTGTAAAAGAGAAACAGCAAAACAATGGTTTATCCTAGAGATTAAACCATGTAAAAAAGCTTTTGGTTTGGATTTCAAGTTTAATGTTAGAAATTGTGGTTAAAATGTGATGATAATCTTGGATTTCTTACTTGAATCATGTAAGTTTACTTTTCGAATAAAGTATTTCGACCCTATTTATGAATGCGTATCACGAAATCTTAAATTGGATCATTCAAGAATAACACCTAATTCTAGGGATAAGCAATCAAAGAAAAACATTTAGATTATGTTGATTTTTGTGTATTCGAGTTGAGACCAAAAGTTGTTTGTTATATAACATAATCTGAGGACAACAAGGGGCTTTTTCTCCTTGACTCCGCAAGGGGCCTTCCCTCATTGACTTGCAAAGGCTAAAATCTCGTCGAACCCTGGACCGTCGTTCTTTGTCATGGATGGAAACATACTTAGCTCAACTGAGTGTGTACTCCACACTTTCCCTACACTCGTATCACGAGGTCCCTCCTAATTGAATTACATTAGTCTCTAGTAAATCGCGATTACCTAAAATAGTGATGACACTAAAATCACCATAAATTCCACCCCCAATTTTTAGTGAATCCTTGTTTTACATTTATAAATATAAGAATATATAAAAATCATAAACAAAACTCAAATAAATTGCAATAAATGAAAATGTATTGTGATGAATTTTCATCTTAGTATATATACAACATTTTAAGTACGCCGAGAATCAGAGTGTCATAACGATCAAAAACCCATCAATCCTATTTGAATAGATGGAAGATACTATAAACATAAGTTTCTACACACTCTATTGTGTATATTGACATATTAACAAGCCATGCGTCCTTATCCATTAATGACATATAAGAAGCCAAGTCCAGGCTTCTTAAAGAGCCAAAACTTCATACTCACATAGGTTTAAACCATGTAAAAAAGCTTTTGGTTTGGATTTCAAGTTTAATGTTAGAAATTGTGGTTAAAATGTGATGATAATCTTGGATATCTTACTTGAATCGTGTAAGTTTACTTTTCGAATAAAGTATTTCGACCCTATTTATGAATGCGTATCACGAAATCTTAAATTGGATCATTAAAGAATAACACCTAATTCTAGGGATAAGCAATCAAAGAAAAACATATAAAATTGTGTGTTTTTTATATATTAGAGTGAGACCAAAGTTGTCTGTTAATAAACATAAACTAATGACAACAAGGGGCTTTTCTCCTTGACCCCGCAAGGGGCCCTTCCCCTAGACTCCGCAAAAAGGCATGACCCCCTTGACCCCCGCATCTTTGTCATGGTTGGAAACATATTAGCTTAACAAGTGTGCACTCCACACTTCCCTAACTCGTATCCGAGCCTAATATGAAATCACATTCGTCTCTAGTAAATCGCCATTACCTAAAATAGTTGATGACACTAAAATCACCAATAAATTCTACCCCCAATTTTAGTAGAATCCTTGATTTACTAATATATATAAGAATATATAAAAATCATAACAAAACAAATAAATGCATAAATGAAAACGTCTTGCGATTGAATTTTCATCTTAGTATAATACACATTTTAAGTACTCGAGAATCAGAGTGTTGTAACGATCGAACCCGTCAACCTATTTGAATAGATGAAGATACTATAAACATAAGTTTCTACAACACTCTATTGTTCATACTTGACACTATTACAAGCCATGCGTCCTTATCCATTAATGAACATATAAGAAGCCAAGTCCAGGCTTCTTAAAGAGCCAAAACTTCATACTCACATAGGTGGTCCTTTTAGTCTTGTAGATGCATTTGTAACTTTTCAAAAGAACCATTAAGAAGATATTCTTCAACCTAACTATCACTTGCAGGTCTAAACCCATACCTTGGGAAAATAAACACAAGTGCTCCAATCTCTAACTACGAGCTTTCTACATTGAATTCAGCTTCTAACATTGTATTAGAATGGAATTGGGTATCTCATAACTAGTAGATCTAGATGGACTTTAATCCCATCCCTATCACCGACTTAATCACCAAGTTCCTAGCTAAACCTATTCGTTAAGTGGTTAGCTAGATTATGTTGCAACCGAATCAACTTAATAGATATCACACTATTCATGATTAACTTCATAATCATACTATGTCTAACACCTAAGTGTCTACGCTTGCCATTGTATATTTGATTATAAGCTCTAGCCAATGTGGCAACACTATCACAATGGATAGAAATTGATGCTACCAGTTTCTGCTATATTTGAATCTCATATATCAAGTTTCTTAGCCACTCTTATTCTTTACCAGCAACAACTAATGCTACAAACTCATACTCTATAGTAGAAATAGTTATGCATATTTGCTTCTTGGAACCCATGAAATGGCACCTCTCCCAAGCAAGAACACCCAACCACTGGTAGAAGATGAATCTTTAACATGATTTATCCATAATAATTTATTCGCTTATTAGAAATTAGGGTTAGGGTGTGATGATAATCTTGGATATCTTACTTGAATCATCTAAGTTTACTTTCCGAATAAAGTATTTTGACCCTATTTATGCATGGGTATCGTGAAATCTTTAGTGGATAATTCAAGAAGAACGCTGATTTAAATACAAGAAATAAAAGTAAAACATAGAGAATTATATGTTTTTCATATATTATAGTGAGACCAAATTATTCTGAATAAACATATTCTAACGAATGCAAGGGCTCTACCCTATGTACCCGCAAGGGGCGCTGCCCCTTGACCCCCTATATCTTTGTCATTGTCAGAAACATTATAGCTCAACGAGTGTTCACTTTACACTTCCCTAACTCGTAACCGAGCCTAATATGAGATCACATTGGTCTCTAGTAAATTGCAATTGCCTAAATTAGTTTATGACACTAAAATCACCAACATTTACAAGTTTAAATGCAACTAGATACCAAATAATATAATATTCTAGTTCTATAATTATCCAAAATTAGTTGCAAGAATCAAACCAACTTGGTTACTTTACATATTTAGCAAACCATTAACCATAAGTGAAAAGTATTTGAACTAAAGATTAAAGTAAGCTCGTCTTGCATCCTTAAAATAGAATAATCCATTTGGCAATTAACTAAGATATAAAGAAGACTACAATCATCTGTTTAATTTTATTTGATCATTTTATAAAAACATAGACTTGTGTTAATTGTAAGTGTTTAACTTGTTTTATAAAAAGTATTGAGTTAAAGTTTATAAAAATGACTCAACATAATCTAAAGGGATTTTAGGTCTTTTGATAATGTGTAACACTTAATCAAACATTTATAAACCTATGTTGAAAGATCAAACGTTGTCAGATAGGTAGATTTCGACTTTGAAAATCTAAGCGCGCGAGTAAGAGTCTGGCGCGCCGACCAGCGTGTCGGATGAATTGTTTTGTCTTGTGTATTAAGCTATCGCTAATAATTTTAAATGTCTCATTCTCATCCTTAAAACCTATACGAGATATATGTACATATTTACGCCAAAAGTAAATTATTAAGTTAGTTAACTGATGATGTGTTATTTTATAGACATTTTTAACCCCTTAAATCATGCAAATATGCTCAAATATTATACTTAATCATTTCTTTTTGATGTTTTAGCATTTGGGAAGTATTTGGAGGAAAAACACATAACTTGGGGTCGATTCGGGAAGAAACTGGACAAAAACACAACTTTTCAAGCTGACGACTTCAATTGTGACGCCTTCACCGAAAGTGTCCAGAAATATGATTTCTAGAATAAAAGTGTGACTTCTTAGATGATGGAGACGGTGTCAAAATTTACCCTTGACGCCGTGAGGATCAAGAGGCGACAACGTCACCACGTTTTGTGATGACATCAATATAGCGGACTTAAATAACCCTAGCGACGCCGTCAGAACCCAAAGTCTATATATAAAAACCTTTATTTTTGTTAGGAATGAAAATGTGGTGTCATTATGGAAATTACAATAGTTTATATTTATGTTAAAACACAAGGACTAGAAGTGTCATTAGATGAAACTTCCCTTATGTTAGGACTATAAATAACACCCTCTAATCAACATTAGAGGGTGAAGCTCCATTTTTTATTTTCCTTTCATTTTACCCTTTAATAAAGTTTTGATAATTGTAAAAATACTCTCTCTCTCTCTCTATTATGGCTTATTCATACTTTGAGCTTCCTCGACCTCTCGAGATAGTGAATCTTTGATCACGACAAGTGGTATCAGAGCCATAAGGTGATTCGTGATGTTTTTATGGCTTATTCGAGTTGATTACTTGATCAGATTATGGTTTCGTAAGGATTATATGAGCTTTCGTATGAAGTTTGTTACTTTCGTATGAGATTTTTTTGTGCCTTATCAGCCTACAACAGTCCAAAATCAGTTCACTATTGTCCAAACAAATACACTACAGTCTAAAACACGTCCAAAAACAATTTACGAAAGTCAAATATGTTCAAAAACTTGTCTCGATTCTCGTGCTTAACTGTCACAATATTTTTTCTACATTCATAATTCAATTATGAGTGTTTTCACGCGGTTTCAGAAATGAATGATTCAGAAATGCTTACATCAACATCAGTTTCAGAAACTATGAGGATACGGATATTCGATTTTAGTTTCGAATACAGTTTCTTGGAAGGTTTCATAAGGAATTTACGAAAGTGGTTTCGATAACTGTTTAAGAAAGTGGTTTCGTACCTGATTTCATATTAGCTTTCATAGATGATTATATATGATGCTTTCATAAATCTGGTTTCGTAAGAGGTTTTAGTTTCAAAAACGGTTACAGAAAGGTTTCGATTTCATTTTTGTGGTTTCATATGAGATGAGGTTTCGTAATGTGGTTTCATATGAGGTTTAGGTTTCGTAAATGAGGTTTCGGTTTCGTATGATGGTTTCGATTTCGTAAACGGTTTCATATGTGGGTTACGAACCGAGTCAACTTGTAAATGAGGTTTCGGTTTCCTATGATGGTTTTGATTTCGTAAACGGTTTCATATGTGGGTTACGAAATCAACCGAGTTAACTCGGTAATGACCGAGTTGGACTCAGAACAACACAAAAATCCACCATCAACAATAAACCCATCCTCCATATACCTCACTGTTACAACAACTTCACAGCATCCACAAAATTCAAAAACACAAAGATCTCAATTAAACTGAATAAAACAAAGATCTCAGGTGTAGGTTTTGACTTGCTCCATATATTTCAAGACCATTAAAGGTCTTTACAAATTAAACCCTACTCATCATTGATCTTGAACCAAGACACGAAACGCAACACAAGAACAAAACAACACCTACCCGAGATCTTAACCAAGTTCTTGAAGCCACAACCTTTAAGAACTTCTTTGTGGGATTTCAAACTCGAACGATAGATGGAACAAGACATATAAAAGAGGTTCGTTTTGTGTAAGTCGTGTGTTTGAGGGCTGAAACAAATTAATACAAGTTGTGGTTCATGGGTTTCTTGTCTTGATATAACTGACAAGTGGATGGAGATGTGGTTGTAAATATATAGGTGAGAGTGTTTGACTGGAATGGAGAAGAAGATGCCAAAGTGAGGCGTATTGTTTGAGATAGGGTTGTAGAATACTGAGTTTATATATTAGGGTTGTATGGTTAATCATGAATTAGGCTGGTATCATTTACCTTGAACCGAAAATCAGATTGTGTAAGGGGCTACTATCTAAATGTTTAATAATGGGCTGAATTTAACACCTAGGCCAGTTGAGGGAGAAGAGACTAAGGGCTGATTTTAATAAATACACAAACTGGGCTGAACTGTTCATACAAGAAAATTAGTGTGAATTTTATACCTTGGGTTGCGAATTTTTAATGATTAGGTTGGGCTAAGAACGCAAAAATACAAAACATCACGTTTCGCTTAAATGATCCTTACCGAAGATTCACTTAAACCGTTAAGAAAGGCAATTTTTGGGATTTAATAGCAAGAATTGACTACCGGGATAATTTTTTATCACTCATTTGAAGTTGAAGTGGAATTTCACGGGTGCGTGGTCTTATCATATCTTAAAAGTCAGGGTTGGTTGGATATGACTTTGAAGATAATTTGTTTGAGCATATAACCAGTGTTGATGAAGACTTGTCAAATCTAGTAATGTGTGATCTACAAACGCAGAAGTTGGTGCTCAATGCGCACATTTGCTATCACTTGAAGGAGTTACATTGTAGTGCTATGTGTCTCAAATATTTGAGGATTTGTCAAGAGACTTTGGTCTACCTATACTTCAAGGAATTACATTGTAGTATTTAGTATAAGTTTAGAGTCACGTGGATAGTACAAGACATAAAACATAAGTTTGGGTTATTCTACTTCAACATCAAGTTTGTAATACTAAGTTTTCTCCATTAGTAGTTATTACAGAGAGCCGACAGAATAAAAGGTTGGAAATGAATAAGTCAGCGGAGAAACAAATCAGTTGATTCTCACGGGATAGTTTTTGTATTGAACTGAACTCATTCTACTTCACACATGGTTGTTCTATCGAATATTTGGGCGTACACATATTATGATTTTTTTCGATGGTCATCGAATGAAATCAGGGGGAAGAAAAGTGTACTTATGTTATTCTCTTTCATACTCTTTCGACTATCTTCTCTTTTGGATAAATTTTTCGATAGATTGAAACAACCAGGGAGAAGAAATGTGAACATTCAAGACTTAGTTGACTTTGATATACACAACATCCGGGACTTAATTGACTTTGGTGTTATAGTTTCGACCTTTATTAGTTGTTTTGTGTGAAGTATATGCATAAGTGAGAAGATCTTGGTGATTTCTTGCATGTTCCCCTGAACGGATTTGATGCTTAACTGCAATGAAGAAGTGAGATTTGATGCTAAGTGTGGTTTACTTCATCTTCTACAGATTCTGCTGCGAGCTTAAACTGCTATAGTTAGAAGATATGTCAACGACATCAAAGTTTCATATTTGCTTCTAATGATTGTCTGTTTGGGGGGAAGCAGTTAAACTGCTTAAAGACATGTAGTATGAACTGGGGGGAAGTCAACTCAGTTTATACAGATTATATTGTATTTTCTACAAGTGAAGAAAAGAGCCGAAGAACATGTTGAAGACAAAGCAAACTGCAGTTATCTTTAGCTATTTGTACTTGTAGGATACATTGTAAGTAATTCCATATGCCGCCACATTGAGAGAAGATTGTTAGGAATGAAAATGTGGTGTCATTAGGGAAATTACAATAGTTTATATTCAAGTTAAAACACAAGGACTAGAAGTGTCATTAGATAAAACTTCCCTTGTGTTAGGACTATAAATAACACACACAAATCAACATTAGAGGGTGAAGCTCCATTTTATATTTTCCTTTCATTTACCTTTTAATAAAGTTTTGAAACTAGTGAATCTT
>BQNB010186058.1:900-12161 GCA_026074375.1 Tanacetum coccineum
GAAGATTTTTCATTTTTAGGTTCAACAACTTTAAGTTCTTGTAGAGGGAGAGGTGGTGATGATGGATCATCATTAAGAAATTCTTCAAGAAGAATAATGTCTCCCTCCGAATCATAGTAAGAGTCATTAATTTCTGGTGAAATTAGCTCATCTTCAATAGCTAGGAAAGCATCAGTTTCTTCGAGAAGAAAGTCAATATCCCCAAAGGGAGTAAGAGTAGGAGAAGAGGTAGAAATAATTGGTTCCATAGATGGAGTGGGATTGCCACTCACGGAAAATCCAAGAACTTCTTGAGCATATTCCTCACAAGCTACATCAATGACCTCTACTCTTTTAACCGATTCAATGATATTGTAGGAGAATGTCTTAGTATCACCAACTTTAAATGTTATGGATTGGTCATCATGTCGAAGGGTCATTTGTTCACCGTGAACATCAATCAAAGCTCGTGTCGTCCTCAAGAAGGGTCTCACGAGAATCAAAGGAACCTGAGGATCGGCAATATAATCAACGACTATGAAGTCGGCCGAAAAGAAAAATGTTCCAACTTTCACGAAAACATCCTCGACAATGTTGGTAGGAGTAGAAATTGTTCAGTCGATAAGTTCAAGTATCATTCGGGTTTTGGTCAAATCTGGGAGATTTAGCTCTTTCCATATGGAGAGAGGCATTAGGTTGATGCTTGCACCAAGATCGGCCAAGGCTAAGCATTCGTACATCTCTGGAAAATCACACGGTATAAGAAATCTACCGGGGTCTCCAAGTTTTTCGAGAAACTTTTTGAGGATAACCGCCGAGCAATTTTCATTTACCAAAGTCTTGGTTAATTCAATTTTATTATCCTTATTATTAAGAAGTTTTCTAAACATTGGGGCAAACTTAGGCATGTGAAGGAGAGCATCCGTGAAACTTAGCTCGAAATGGAGATTCTGAAAAATCTCCATAAATTTCGAGGCTAAAAGATCGTCTTTTTCACGGAGCTTCTCTATGTTAGCCCTTGAAGGATAAGGTAATTTTGGTTTAGTCTTTGGAGCAACAACGGGCTCATCAATTTGGACAACCAGAGGTTGGATGTCTTCAGGCATCGGTTGCACAGTATCCTTTGTCACCTCGGGTTCGTGTTCCACTACCTTAGGAAGAGAAGAAGACGGAGGTGGAACTTGGGGTCCATTACAAGAAACACCACTTCGGGTAGTGATTGCTTTTATATCACCCTTTGGGTTAGCAATGGTGTTGCTTGGAAGAGAACCCGAGCCCAAAGGAGAAGCGGTATTGGAATTCACAAAATTGGTCAACAAGTTGGTCAAATTGGTCATTTGGTTTTGCATATTTTTTATGACCGCATCATTAGCTTTGACGTAGTTTTGAAAGTCATCATTTGACACACCTTGTTTTTTGAGGAGCCGAAGCTTGGTAAGCTGGGGGTTAATTAACCGGGGGTCGATAAATTGGGCCTTGGTTGTAATTATTCCCCCGGTTTTGGTTGTAACGGTTTTGACTATTTCCTTGGTTTTGTTGAACGGGAAGAAAACCGGGAGGTCAAATTTGATTTGCAACCATCGGGGGACGGTAACCGATATTTCCTTGGTTGTAGTTAACCGCGGCGCCTTGTGAAGCGTATTCTTGAATATTGTCACGATAAACGTTGCCATCGGTGGCGGGACAATTATGGTAAGAATGAGCACCACCGCAAGTACACAACTTTCCTCGACCGCTTTTACGGTAGCGGGAGCTTGGGATTGGTTTTTCTTATTGAGAAGCAATGCTCTCACCATATATTTAGTTCGGCAACATCGGGTGAGACACCGGGGGTAGAAGAGCTCGTACTCACTTTGGCAACAATTGCTTTGCTTCGTGAATGACGAACTTTGGATTTGCTCTCGATGATTCTTAGGCAATCTCGAGGCATTTTATCTAAAAAATTACCACCCGCTGCGGAATTCAACGAATCTTGATCACTCGAGTTCAAGGCATTGTAGAATGTATCGAGTTGATGCAATTCTGAAAACTCATGATGTGGGCATGCCCGAAGAAGATCATTGAATCGGTCCCATGCCTCATAAAACGATTCATCAAATCTTTGTTGAAAATTTGTGATTTCATTACGAAGATTTGTTGTCTTGGAGGGAGGGAAAAATTGGTTGATGAATTTCAAAACAAGATCATCCCAAGTAAGAATCGATCGAGGGGGTTCTTTTTCAAGCCAAATCCGGGCGGCCCCCTCGAGGGAAAATGGGAAAAGCATAAGCTTAACCGACGTACTCGGGACGTTTGGGAACTTCATCGTAGAAGTGATCTTGTTGAAATATCGAATGTGAGCATGAGGATCTTCTTTATCAAGTCCGAAAAATTGTTTATTTTGCACAAGAGTGAGCAAACCATGTTTAAGCTCAAAGTTGTCCGCGGTGATCGCGGGAACAACGATTGCATCCTCGTAACCCTCGGTGGGTGCTTGGAGCAATTGTGCCATAGTACGTGTATCGGCCATCGTAATTACGGGAGGATCTTGATTTTCAATAGGTTCTTTAAGATCAAATGGTTCAACAAAAGCTGGTGGGACTTGTTGTTGAGGACGGTTAAAATTACGGGATTTAAAACGAGTGCGCGTGCACTAAAAAGAGAATTTATACTAATTAAATTTTTTTTTGGTTTTTCAACAATTGATTCACAAAGATTTACTTTAATAACGGACAATGAGATAAGACAACTTAAACCTAATAATCAACAAGCTTCACGGTAACTCTCTAAAAGAAAAACGCACAGAGGAGCGGAGGAGTAGGAAAGCGCGAAGCTATTAAAAACCTTCTCCTTTAGGGTCGTAGTTCCTCAGAACAACCCTCCTTATACCCCTCTTATAGTTTGTTCAATTTTCAAAGGTGAGCCGTACCTCGCAAGTGACACAAAAAGCAAGTTTTTGATCTTTGGATCGGGAACTTATTAATGATAATACTCAAAGTTGAGAGTATTATATAATTGATTCATTTTATTTATATATAAGGACAATTTTTTTATATTTTTGATTTTTTCTTGTCTTACATATATATATAAAGAGAAATTTTTTTTGTATTTTTTTATTTTTATGAAAATAAGCAAAATAACTTCACACGGAAGGATCTTCAAAGCACTAATTGTCAAACGCAACGACAATCGTTTTACACTCCTCCCCGGCAGCGACGCCAAAAATTGATTGACTTCTTTATATATATAAATAAATATAAACAAAACCAAATCAAGTGACCCTTGAAAAGGTTCAAAGAAAGAAAATCAATGAAATCCGAGTAGTATATGATATTCCCGGGTCGTTATTCCCCAACGAGGAATGCAATGGAAAGTCGAGAGTCGGTTTGATATTTGATGTTTGAATGGAGCAAGATTTGATTGGATTTGATTTCTAAATCTACGGGAAAGACAAATAAGACATTCTATTGTAACAACTAAGGCAATAAACAAAGAAATCAAATCACGGGAATCCTAAAACACGTCTAAATTATCAACTAAATCAAAATTAACCCTAAAAATGCAAACTTAGATTCTAAACCTCTAAAATGATAAAAGAAAATTTTCTAAAAAGGAATTATATTTTTTTGACTTTTTAATAATTTTCTATGAATTAAAAACCTATTTAATCTATTTAAAATTCTAGAAAATGACAAATTAATACCTAAAAATTCCAAAAAATGATTTTCTACTTTAGAAAAGTCTAAAATATGATAATAACTTAGAAAACTATTTTTTACTACTTTTTATAATTTAAAACTAATTTCTAAGCTTAAATTAAAAAGTTTATCTAAATTAATTATAAAAAATACTAAACGAAATTGGAAAAATCTGAAAAAATGCAAGAAAATACTTTAAGCTATGAAGAACCTAGGAAAAGTAACGTACTTGGACAAACAGTTATAAAATAAGACGTAAATAAGCCAAAACTACTGAAAAGTTAAGGGCTACAAAACGCCCTTCCTTAAATACAAACCATACTCTGGGACTTATAACGAAAAAAAAAGTCCCATCGGGCGCTGCAGGTAATGGTGGTAAAGGTGATGTGTGAAACGGGTAGAGGTTGCTTGAGGTTGAGGGTTCGAGCCCGTTCACAGATAAGTGCTTATTCTGTGCTTATTTGTGCTTTTTATCGCTCACCCTCAACTTCCCAATTTCCTCGTTTTTACTTTTTGCAACTTTTCTTTTATTGGAACAGCTTTTTAAGACCTTAAAAATAAGTTATTTTTTTTGTTTAAAATGAACTTTTTGTACAAAAAAGCACAAATAGGCACTCTAAAAAGAGGGACCAAAATGCTTTTTAAAAAATACAAACTTAAAAGAAGCTAAACTGTGTGCCTTTTTTAGGACAAATAAGCAAATGAAAAAAGGGAAATAAGCTAAAACACGTAATAAGCTATACCTAATAAGCAATAAAGAAACAAAAAATATAATGTCTATTGATTGAAACTAAACTAAGCTGAAAATGACAAGAATTCTTTTAAAAAAGGCTTTTTGACTTAAATTTTAAATTTAAAAGTGCCAAATAAGCTAAATAAGCTTTAACCCAAAACATAAATAAGCCCAAAATGGATTAGAACCTAACCTACTAAGCAAGATGAGCACAATGTAAGCAAATTCTATTAAGCCGAATGAGCTCTTAAAAGAAATAAGCTCTCTGGGTCCAATGTGATCAAATAGCCTATAGGCACTTTGTGAGCTTATTTTTAAGATACTTATGGGTCGGCTAAAGGCTTTATTTTTTTTTTTTATACCCTTTAAAGCTTGTCCTAAGGGTATCTAATATACGCATAAGAAAAAGCTTTTTGATAGACAAATAGGGCCATGAAAATTGCTTATGAAATTGGTTGTTTTCACTCAGTGTAAATATTTTTTGGTTTTATTTAAAAGACAAAGTAGCTTATGCAGCCCTCAAATTAAGCTAGTAAAAGCTAAAATGAGAACTCAAAAAGTAAAAACAGAACAAGCTAGATATCTAATGAGCTTAAGTTAGCAATCTCAGACCTTAAAACAAAATTAATCAAACTAAAAATTGTTCTTGAAAATTGGATTTTAGAAACTTTGAAAATAGGACTAGAAAACATGACAGATTTGACTATACTACAATAGACAAATGCATACTTGTACACTATATTCCTACTGTTTTTTTGAAGCATAAACAAATATAAAAACAGCAACTAAGAGCACCTAATCAAATAAGCCATAATATGAAACTTAGAAAACCACAGATTAACACCATGTTTACTAAACACCTTAAAAATGAGTTTTACACTATGGAAAAATTTTAATAGTCCCTGTTTAAATAACCTCTAAATTAAGGTTGTGAAGTTTGCTTGATGAGCCAATTGGTTTATAATAAGACCATTTTTTAACATTTTAGGTTCTTACCCCTAAACCCCCGTAAGAACGCATTTTTTAACTATTATCATAAAAACGATTTAAGCTAAATTTTACAAGACCAGATGATTATTAGTAAACGAAGCAAGGAAAGCAATAAGCAAACCTTAAATAAGCCCCTTGAATTTAAGCTAAACAAGAATAGGCTTTTTAATGCTAAATAAGAAGATTCTGGTTGTTGAAAAAGATTAAACTAATGAAATATAATCATACAAGTAATCAACAATATGCATCTTAAACAACATAAATTTAGTAAAAATAAGCACGTTTTAAGCAGTTTTTAAATAAGCTAAAACAGAGAAATAAGCTTTTTTAAAAGGAGGGTTGGGTAAAGCAACATGTACCTTGAACTCTTGCTCTAATCTAGGAGTTTTGAACTCGATGGGTTAAGCTACTAATTCCGACCCTACCGTCATTTGAAATATGCAATCTAAATTACCCATAAGCTCGGTCCTGTGCCTTATCTTACTCCAAAAAGCTCAAACCAAATATAAGCTAAAAACAGAAATTTAAGAAGACTTGAATTAAAATTTCATTAATAAAATTGGATTACAACTGAAATTTAAATGACATAATTTAAAATGACATAAAACATAAAAAACATTAAGAATAAAATTACTTCTACTCCTAAAATACTATTTTTAATGAAATAACAAACCTAGTCTATATAGTAGGAGGAAACAAGGTCTTGGAGCTGCTGGCCTTTGCTTTTGTTGTTGGTGTGTGAGGCTTGCAGGCTTCTTACGTGCCTTGTTTGGTCTTGGTCACCTTGACGTTAAATCGATGGCCTTCATAGGTTTGTCGTCTGCCTTCCGAATGAGGTGAGAGGGGATTGCCAACATGGAATTGTTGTTTTGTGATGTGGGTTTTGATGTATAGTGATGTTTTTGTCTTTTGTTGCAGGGTATGATAGGGAAAGGATAATGAATAGTGGGTTTTGGGTTTTGGCGGGAGGGAAAGGGTTTAGGGTGGATTGATTTCACTAGGGTGCAGAGGAAAGTTTGGGGCAATGGCAATTTTGACCCTTCAGGTAGATGTTGGTTATTGCAGGTTTAGTCTTGTGGGCTAATGGTAGAGGTAGGTGCGGATTGGCTAACGACATTTAACAGTCATTATTGTTGTTAAGGCAGGTGGGCTTGGATAAGGCTTTGGGCCTTTTTCTTGTTAGTTGGCAGATTTATTTTATAAGCCCAAATTTGATAAAGGCTTATATAAGTCTTGGTCTTGATAGCTTATTAGACCGAAATTGGCCATAAAATGGGTCGGGTTAGCCCCCCGATAAGTTTTCTTTGCTTCTGGCTTTCCGGTTTGAACTTTTATTACTTTGTCGGGAGTTGACTTTTCGACTTTTTACATTGCTCTTTCCCGTTCTCGTGCTCGGTTTTGTTTGTTTTGGTTCATTTTTGTCCTTTTGTCAGAATATACGTTTCCTGCACAGTATAAGTGATAAATATAAATACAATGTATTTTTTGGTTCGTTTTTGTTCATTTATGTTCCATTTTTAATAGAAATATGGTATGTGTAATAAGCCACATACCAGTATATGGGTGCCCCTTTGGAAGGTCCATATCAAACCATTCCCCATTCTCCCGATGATATCATTCGTATGTTCGACCAAGATAGAGAAGGTCAAGTCACTCGCAGTCGTCAACAAGAAGATGTTGAGGATCCCTTAGTTCACAGTTTATCAACTTCTCTCTCGTGTGAAATTGTGTCAACTTTGAAACCTTTGGAAGAAATAATTTGGGAAAATGTTTTCTGTTTGGGGGGTAATCGGGACCACGTTCCTGCATGTGTTTATTATATGCTTTAATTGCCGTTCTGCAAACTACCGAAAGATTCAATCTTGCCGTTTTCATGGCTAAAACAAAATGGAGTGGGTTACTAAGCAAGCTAGGTTGATTCTACCCTATGGTATGCTATTAACCCGCTTGTTTGATTTCATCATTGGTGAAAATCCCAAATTGCTAAATGAGTCTTATGTCTTGTACGATTATGTCATGACTCCTCTTGCCGCTCAACTAGAGCGAAACCAAGAAGGGATCGTGGCACGAGAAGAGGTCGTCATTCCACTTCTTCTTCTTCCGCCTTCGATCAACCATCCTCATCTCATCTCAACGATGATGATGACAATGGGAATGATGAAGGGACCTTGCGTGCAAGCACTCCTTCCCCCATTCGTTATGTCAATTCCTTAACTAATTAAGTTCCTCTAGTTTTCAAATCCCACCTAAACATTGAACCCTCACCCTTAAACCATTTTACACCCGCCAAACCAAAATCATCAACCGTCAAGTTTACAATTACAAGATGAGCATCGTGGTGGAGTAAGGTCAATCGGAAAAGTCTTAGTAAGGTTGTGGAGAAAACATGAAGTAAGTGTGCAATGAAGAGAGGAAATCGCTTTATGACGTGATTATCGATATTATTTACTAATCTATATGATTAGGTGTTTAAACTTAGTGCTACGTTATTAGTAACTTAGTTACTTACGTATGGGCAATTTAGCTTGCCATGGATGATCTTTTCAATTTTAAAAAAGGAATTTCTATCGCTTAAAAAGACTATGCTCTGTTATATAGAAAAGAGTCAATTGTTGTAGGATAGAGAAAAGCCCTCACAAATTAATCTTTTTAAAACGGGTCTTTCAAAATAAATCAAAGGAACAACCCAATAAAGTTTTTGATAAAATGACGGATCATAGTTTGAAGGGGAGTTAATTTAACAACTCAAAGAGCTTTAGATGTCATTAGTTTTAAATACTTTAGGGTACTTATTTACATTTTGTGCTTAGAAAATGTAGGTAACTTTACCATCAAGGACCAACATGTACATTTTGCCCATATGTGCTATAAGTCTTAAAAAGTTGTGAATGGAAGTGTAATAGTGTTTAAATCTTCAATCATTAAAGTGTAACCAAGAAATATAAAGTTAAAATTGAACTATAAAATGTAATTTAGACTATTTGGACTGTTTGGATTTACATTGGATTGATTTGTCTTAATATGGATTGTTTGACCTTGATGTTGACTTTTTGACTGTACTTTGATCCTTTGAAAACCCCTTAGACTATTGACATGTTTGACTTTAATAAACTTGAACTTATAATGAACACAACACACACCTTATGATCACTCAGCTCTCTGCTTTTTTGTCCTATATATGATCTTTATTGCAATCTTAGCAGAATAAATGGCTAACAAACAACAAGACGATCAACAACAACAACAAATATTAAAAGAGGTATAAAAATGACTTTGAATCTGTAAAGTACACTTAATCATGAATCCAAGCATATAAATATATCAACTATACCATTTACGGTTTATAAATTATGACTATTTTCGTAAACATAAAAGTATACAAAATTTACTACTACCAGAACACTATACTATGTAAAGCGATTTTTGTAACTAAAACCCGAGGTGGTAGGACCCACTTCTTGGGAGTTTTAAAATACTAACATACTGATAATAAAAGTATCCCAACCTCGAGAACCCAAAATTTTGTAACACGGGTCATTTATAAGCTTAAATGGGCCATAAGGCCTTATTGGACCACTAGGCCCAACGAAACAAAATGGACTTATTGGACTTAGCTTTAGGCCCAATCCACTTGGACCTTACTAATAGGCTAGAACTTGGTCTTTGAGTAATAATATCAATATAATAACTTAATGGGCTTGCTTAATAGGCCTATTGGGCTTTTTAGGCTAATTTAGACAATACTAGTAAAATGGCCAATAAAAATAAGTTAAAAACCTATAAAACTTTCAGTGTGAAATAATTATATTTCAAGAGCAAGATCATCATATAAACTACATGTATACATATATTTATTTAATTTATGAAATTATCATTAATTTTTATCGACTAGAAACCTAAGACCCGTTACAATTTGTATAGGTCTTGGTTGATTGACGCGCCTACTTCCGAAGTTTTTATTCATCGATATTCTCATCCGACATCACTAAGTGAGTTCATAGCCTCGCATTTTTACACTTTAATTGTTTTATAAACCCGCGAGGGAGATAACATGCTTGTTTTTAAAATAGAACACAAGGGAGATTGTATGCTAGTTGCCTCGATTATTATTATAAGTTAGCTTAACTCGCTAGATAAAAGACCTGCGGAAATCATGAATTGTTAACTACCGGGAAATGGTAGACGCTTATACATGAAATAGTACTATTTGGAGGCTGCCACCTCCAATCCGTGACGACTGGCTATCGTCAAGTGTCGGGAATATGACACAACGGATGCGTTGTATAGAGAATAATATGCACTCATAGCGAGGGTGTATAGTAGGCATACCTTGTTGGGAACCCCAACATAATTAGATGGTAACGTTCAATGTCATGAGACTTATAAATAATCCCCCGATATAACTTTGTTTGGCCACATCGTTATATCCTGATGAATATTGAGAAATGATACTTGTGTTCGGAAATTTTATTGTTTATATATATAAACTCTATGGATTCACTCAACATTATTGTTGACGTTTTAGCATGTTTTATCTCAGGTCCTTGAAGGTAATTCGGCGATGGAGATTTTGGTTGTCGCTTATGGAAACCTAAATGTTTTGAAGGCCCATTAAATAAAAGTCATTCGAAGATGATTTGCAAAAATGTTGTATGAATTATGAAACAATTTGGGACCTATGATGTAAACTTTTATTTCGAATGAATGTATTTAAAAACGTCTCTTTTCGAGTCGTTTTCTATGCTTGAGTTGTTATATTATGACGTAGCACCCCAAATGACCCTTCCGCTGAGATATATGAAAATGGGGGTGTTACAGATTGGTATCAAGAGCTTAAGTTATAGAGAACAAAAGATTTTCAAAAAAAAACAAAAGGATTTTTGAAAATCTTTCAACTATAACTGTGCTAGCGAGATCTCCGAATTACCAATGGACAAGAATGAGAAGGATTTATTTAATATATATATATGGAAAAATATATATTTTATAATATGAAATTTTCATTTATTTGAATATAAATGTTAATTATGTAATTATTTAATACTAATACGAGATATTTATACGACGCATATTGTCATGGAGAACCCTAATCATCTTAACGAGCCGAACGAAGCAATTCCCGAAGTGAACCCAGTTGTTCCCGAGCAAAACAAAGTTTTGGATATCCATGATCCCAACGAAATGGTTGACATTCCCGATGATATTGATTTGGTTGATTATGACGAAGAAGATCCTGAAGAAGATCCTGAAGAAGATCCCGAGGAAGATATGGATATTAAGATCGAGGATGATGCTAAGTTGATATTTCCTTATGAGGTAGAGGGTGACAAAACCCCGCCACCTGGAGATGTGTTATATGATTATGTGTCATCTGATTCTGAGTCAGAGGACGAGGAGGTTGATGTTGCACCCGAGGCTACTGTTGGGACTATTACCCAAAAGCCTTATGTTATTCGTGACTTTTCGAGGGGCTTATTTGAGGTAGGAGAGTCATCTTCTGCTCGTGACTCATCTCATGTTGATGGATTAGCATCGTGGGCCTTAAGGCGTGATTTAGAGGCGTCACGTGCATAAGCTAGAGTCATGAAGGCTGAGTTGGGTACATGCCAAACTGAGATTGCCCTTCTCAAATCCAAGAATAAAATCAGGGAGAAAGAAAGGGAGTTACTTAATCATGATTTGGAGAATGTCGATCGTGCTTTGGGTAATGTTCTCAAGAGGGTGTCGGTATTGGAGAGCGGAGAGAATGCCACATTGAAGAAAAGATTGGCTGAGACTGAGACTAAGTTAGCATGGGCTTGTATGGAACGGGATACTGCTGAGAGGAGGTTGCATAAGTCCCGAGTGTGGAATAAGAGGTTTTACTTGGATATGGTTCGTAT
>BQNB010186059.1:455-12161 GCA_026074375.1 Tanacetum coccineum
GGAGCAGGTGCGGGCCTTATGTTGATCGACCCAACGGGAACCGAATATACCTATGCCATTAGGCTAAACTTCGCAAGCACCAACAATGAAGCAGAATATAAGGCGATGTTAGCTGGCTTCCAAATCGCAGAAAAAAATGAAAGTTAGGGCTCTCAAAGTTAAAGTTGATTCCAAATTGGTGGCTTGTTAGTTGAATGGCGAATTTGTGGCCAGTACTGAAGGAATGGCAAAATATTTGGCAAAGGCAAAGGAGCTCTCGGTCCTTTTCAGAAAATTTTCAATAGAAAATGTACCCCGGAATCAAAATCAAAAGGCAGATGTACTAAGCAAGCTGGCCTCGGTTGCATTCAATCACTTGACGAAGGAGATGCTAGTCAAAGTCTTAAATGCAAAGTCCGTAGACGTAAAAGAGGTGAGCACAATCGTGGAGGAGAAAGAAGATAACTGGATGACTCCAATTATAAGATGCCTAGAAGAAGGAATTTGGCCGGAAGATGAAAATGAAGCAAGAACCCTCCAGATGAAGACCGGTAAATACACTCTGGTAGAAGGGGTTCTATTCAAAAAATCATACCTGTCTCCAATGCTAAGATGTGTCGGTCCTTTACAAGCAAATTATATAATTAGGGAGGTACACGAGGGAGCATGCGGAATGCATCCCGGAGCACGATCGGTAGTGGCAAAGATCATGCGACAAGGGTACTATTGGCCGTCCATGCATCAAGATACAAAGGAGGTAGTGGACAAATGTGACTCATGTCAAATACACGCTCCGGTACCAAAACTACCAAAGACACGTTTGACGTCCATCATGGCTCCTTGGCCCATTTACCAGTGGGGTCTGGACATTTTAGGGCCACGTCCAGAGGGTCCGGGAAAGCTTAAGTTCATCATTGTGGCCATAGACTACTTTACCAAATGGATGAAAGCAAAGCCTTTAGCCAAAACTAACAGTAAGGAAGTCAAGAAATATGTCTGGGAAAATATCATATCAGTTTCGGCTTACCAAGGGTAATCGTGACCGACAACGGAATGCAGCTGATGAATGATCCGTTCAAAGGTTGGTGCAAGAAATGGAAGATCAAGCAAATGAACACTGTGGTCGCACATCCACAAGCTCACGGTCTTGTAGAAAGAGCCAATAAGTCCCTAATGCACGGCCTGAAGGCGAGGCTACGCCGAGAAAGAGTAGGATGGGTTGATGAACTGCCTAACATCATGTGGGCGCATCAGACTATGTTGAAGACAAGCAATGGCAAGACTCCATTCAGTCTAACTTATGGAAGTGAGGCAGTCATACCTGCCGAGATAGGTATGCCCACATACCGGATGATCTAATTCAATGAAACACAGAACGAGGAGGAGATGCGACTAAACCTCGATCTCATTCAAGAAAGGAGAGAAACGGCAGCCATCCGAGAAGCCAACTATAAGAAAAAGGTGGAACAATATTACAACAAGCGAGTCCGGCCCGTATCTTTTAAGGTAGGAGACTTCGTGTATCGGAAGAATGAAGCTAGTCGTATGTAGAATCAAGGCAAGTTAGGGCTAAATTAGGAAGTCCCATACCGGGTGGTCGAAGCATACGACAACAGTTCATACAAGCTTTGTAATATGAATGACCGAGAGATCCCTCGCACGTGGCAAGCGATCAATCTCCGGAATTGTTTCATGTAATTCCTTTAACATATTAATGACTAATGAATTATGATCCCTCTCCATATGAGAGAGAGAGAGGGGCGGTTTTGTTGAAATTATTGTACTTAGGCAAAAATATATGTGACTCCTCCGGATGGCTAGCTACCTTCGGAGAAACTTATTGTCAATGTCTAAAAGAAGTGTTCGTCACTTTGCGACCCGAGTGTCTGTCACGGGATGGTCAAAGGACAAACGAATATGTGGCTTGCATGTAGTCAATGTCCAATACAAACCCCTAAGTCTAATTAACTAGGGAAGAGCCTTCGTCGAAAGGCTATGCCCCGAACGTAATGTTCGGAAGAACGTATGTAAACGTTATATAAAGTGTCCGTCACTCGGCGGGGTACCTAATTAGGGCCCAGAGCCAGACAAACACCATGTGACTCCGGCGTAGTCAATGTCCACACAAATCAACTGAAGGTTATAAAAAGCAAGTAAAGGCAAGGTATAAACAAAACCACACAGGAATAACAAAACATGATAAGCACTTCATTTAATTCAGTAGCA
The DNA here is from genome assembly GCA_026074375.1 of Tanacetum coccineum. NCBI lineage: Eukaryota > Viridiplantae > Streptophyta > Magnoliopsida > Asterales > Asteraceae > Tanacetum > Tanacetum coccineum. Next base: position 2,661 of record BQNB010186059.1, read on the forward strand.
TACAAAATAACGGACATACGATCCGAATACAAGTTACATCAAAAGAGATTACGAATGTTATGCGGGGAAAATACAATCAGGTAGTGATGCCGAATGGAGTGTCCGCAGGGTTCTTGGGAGCAGAGGCTGGAGGTTGTTGAGCAACATCCTCAACGGCCGCACCAGAGGTCTCTCCTTGAGGGGGGGAAGGGGAACATCCGGAGATACCTTCAGCAGTTCACTCATGGGGAGGTCACAAGAAGTAGCAATCTTCTCAACACAGGGATAAGACATTGTAAAAAGCTCTCGATGCTTTGTTTCCCATAACTTCGATCCTTCAATATCCAAGTCCTCGGTCTCTGATAAGAACTGCGCCATCTCATCCTTGGTTCTACCCAAGCTAAGCCCCCCTCCCTAACCACCCAACAGTAAAGCACAATTGGTGTTGGGATTAAAAGTCTTCTTGATGCTATTTGGATTACTGATGCTCGTGTTTTTATTAATGCTGCTCAGATGAAGTTAGTGCTGCTCATGAACTTCAAAGAAAATATTCTAAGTAGTTAGTACTGCTAGTGTTAAGTTAGTACTGCTAGTGTTAAGTTAGTACTGCTAGTGTAAGTTAGTACTGTTTGTTAGTACTGCTTACTTGATATGTATTAGTTATTTATAGAAAAGATTTTATATACTTAGGAAAGTATTGTAAGCCGAGTAGGACTCCTTGGTGTATAAAAGGAGGTCCTAGGGCATAGAGATTGATGTACCAAAACCAAAAATCAATCTTTTTCTTAGCTTCAAGGTCTTTGTAACCCTAATACTTTGAGAGTATTCGTATTATTATCATTAATAATATTGGAGCTTATTTGTTGAATTGTATGTTCATAGAATTACTGTTTCATTGATAATTCTTCTTAATATTAAAGATTAGATTCCGCATAATCTTTAATACATTCAAACAAAGCTTTTACTATAGTTGTGTTAGATTTATCTAATATAACTAAACCTTAAACAAGCATAAGGAATTCAATCTATTGAAGTGGGATCAACAAGTGGTATCAGAGCTTGTTGAAAAGCTTTGAATAAGAAGAACTTGTTTTTATACTATGGATCAAGATTCTGCATACATGGTGGCTGCATCCAAAGTTCCCATGCTTAAACCTGGTGAGTTTAAGATATGGAGGATGAGGATTGAACAATATATCCAGATGATAGACTATGCACTGTGGGAAGTCATAGAGAATAGTGTAGCCTTGCCAAAAACAAAATTTTTGGAAGGAGTTATGACAAAGATGCCTATAACACCCCCATTTTCATATATCTCAGCGGAAGGGTCCTTTGGGGTGCTACGTATTAATACAATAACTCAAGCATAGAAAACGACTCGAAAAGAGACGTTTTAAAATACATTCATTCGAATAAAAGTTTACATCATAGGTCCCAAATCATTTCATAATTCATACAACATTTTTGAAATATTCCTCGAATGACATTTATTTAATGGGCATTCAAAACATTTGGTTTTTCAATAAGCGACAACCAAAATCTCCATCGCCGGATTACCTTCAAGGACCTGAGATAAAACATGCTAAAAGTCAACAATAAAGTTGAGTGAATTCATAGAGTTTATATATAAAATCATAAAAATATGTTGGGGTTCCCAACATCTCATCTCCGAACACAAGTATCATTTCTTAATATTCATCATTTTTACAACAACCTCAAGGTGTATGAACTAGAAGTTAAAGGGGTGTCTAGCTCAAGTTCAAGCACACAGAACATGGCTTTGTGTCCCTTTTCAATAACCAACAACACTAGCACACTAATGAGAAATTATAATAAACTGCTCATGAGTTTCTACTACTGCTCACACTCAGTTAATGCTGCTAACTTCTACAAATAATTGATAACATGAGTGAATGTTGTTAATTTGTGCTTTCTTTGCTAGTCTAATTCATAGTAGTCCTCACTGGTACAGTGAGGACTTGCAACAAATCCATCCAGATGACATGGAAGAGATAGATTTGAGATGGAAAATGGCCATGTTGACTATGAGGGCAAGAAGGTATTTAAAGAATACTGAAGTAAGCTTACTGTAAATGGCAATGAGACTATTGTTTTGATAATTACGAAAGTGGAGTGCTAGACTTTTTGTGCCACAAAAAGGGACACTTTGTTAGCGGAGTGCAAAGCACCAAGGAAATCAAGACAACAAGAAATAAGGAAAGCACAGAAGATGTGCATTGGAAAATAACTACTATTACAGCTTTGTTGACATATGAAGGTCTTGGTGATATGATTGGAGTGATCAGCAAGGAAGGGCCCTAATATACACTCGTGGCTTTCATATTCTTCAAGTCTGACTCAGAGGTATCCGAACGATCTATTTGTTCAAAATCTTGTTTGAAAACTAATAAATCAACTAAAACTCAAAATGATCAACTATTTAAATGAATTTAACAAAGAAATCTGAGTTAATGGTTTTAGGACATAAGACAGGTTTAAAGTCTGTGGAAGAAAAACTTGAAGTTTATAAAGCAAATGAGTCTATTTATTCACAAGACATTAAGGGCTTAAAATTCGAAATTCATATAGGATAAATAACTATTAGAGAGCTTAAGAAGAAGCTTGAAATAGTTCAAAAATAAAAGAATGATTTCCATATCAATTAATGTAAGATAAATTTGAACATGCATTCAAAAGTTTAAACAAGCACATAGATTGACAGACAAGTTGACAATTGCAAGAAAGGTTTAGGCTATGAAAATTATAATGCAGTTCCACCTCCCTACATAGGAAATTTCATGCCTCCAACACCTGACTTGTCTTTTACTAGTTTAGATAAGTTTGTTAATGAGCCTGTAGTTGAGAACTGTAAAGCTATGTCTAGTGAAGAAGAGCCTAAGGTAGTTAGGAAGAATGATGATGCCCCTAATTTATATGAAGAACGGTGTCAATGATGAGAAGAGGATGTGTCTCACCTAAACTTAGAAAAGAAAACAGTTAAGCCTAGTATTGTTAAGAAAGAGTTTGTCAAATCTAAACAACAAGAAAAACTACTAGGAAAACTGTTAAACAAGTTGAGCAACATAGGCAAAACACTCACAGTCCAAGAGGCAATCAAAGAAATTGAAACAATATGATGTCTCAAAAACTAGGAAGCAATTTTGAGATGTTTAATAAGGCCTGTTATGTGTGTGGAAGCTTTGATCATTTGCAGGTTGATTGCAATTACCATCAAAAATAGTTTCAAAATTAAAGGATGGTAAAACCTATTTGGAACAATGCTCAAATGGTGAATCATCAAAACTTTGCCAAAAAGACTCACCCCTGTGCTTATAAGAACTAGGTTCCAAGAGCAGTACTAATGAAGTCTGGCTTAGTATCAATTAATACTGCTAGACAAAATATTTCAAAAACAGCAGTATGGTTAATATTGGCTAGACAAGTTAATGCGCACCCACTCAAAAACACATGAATGCTGTCTAGACCAATGTCATATCTTCTAAACACACATTCAATTATTAAGAGGCCCATTCATAAATAACACGACATTTAAAACAGTAATATTAATCAAAAGGTTAATACTGTTAGGGGTAAAAAATTTAATACTGCTAGGCCAAAAGCAGTAGTTAATGTTGTTAAGGGAAATAATTTTAATGTTGTTAAGGCCTCAGCTTGTTAGGTTTGGAAACCAAAGCATAAAGTTTTAGACCATGTTTCTAAACACAACAGTGCATCAATAGCCCTAAAAAAGTTTGATTATGTTGATGCACAAGGCAGATCCAAGTTAGTGATGGCTTGGGTCTCCAAAAAAAACTGATTTTCTTATCTAATGTGGCAACCTAGGCAATCCAAAAAGGATTTTACCACCAAGATCAAGGAGTGATTGATAGTGGATGCTCAAGGCACATGACAGGGAACATGTCCTATCGTACAAACTATAAAGAGATAGATGGAGGATATGTTGTTTTTGGAGGGAACCCCAAATGAGGGAAAATCACAAGAAAAAGGTACCATTAAAACTGGTAATCTAGATTTTGAAAATGTGTATTTTGTGAGAGAGTTAAAGTTTAATCTCTTTAGTGTCTCACAAATGTGTGATAAAAAGAATAGTGTTCTTTTTAATGACACTAAATGTATTGTTTTATCTCCAAACTTTAAGTTAATTGATGAAAGTCAAGTTTTACTTAGAGTTCCTAGAAAGAACAATATGTATAGTGTTGATTTAAAGAACATAGTTCCTAAAGGAGGTTTAACTTGCCTTTTTGCAAAAGCCACATCTGATGAATCTAAACTTTGGCATAGAAGGCTAGGTCACTTAAATTTTAAAACCATGAATAAATTGGTTAAGGGAAATCTTGTAAGAGGTTTACCTTCCAAACTTTTTGAAAATGATCAAACCTGTGTTGCTTGTCAAAAGGGAAAGCAACACAGACCCTCTTGTAAGTCAAAAATAGAGAACTCAATCATCCTACCTTTACATTTGGTTGTATATGGACTTTGTTTTGGTTCCAAACATTTGTAAAAATCCTTATGAAGAAAATGTATTGCCTAGTTTTCATAGATGATTACAACAAGTTTACATGGGTTTTCTTTCTAGCTACTAAGGATGAGACTAGTGGCATTCTTAAATCCTTTATAACTGGTATAGAAAATCTAGTAGATCACAAGGTTAAGGTGATTAGATGTGATAATGGGACTGAGTTAAAAAACAAAGAAATGAATTAGTTTTGTGAGATGAAGGGTATTTTGAGACAATTTAGTGTAACTAAAATTCCTCAACAAAATAGAGTTGCTGAGAGGAGGAATATGACACTAATTAAGGTTGCTAGGACTATGCTAGTTTATTCTAAGTTGTCAACTACTTTTTGGGCAGAAGCAGTTAATACTGCTTGCTATGTGCAAAATAGAGTGTTAGTAGTTAAGCCTCATAACAAGACCCCATATGAACTTTTTCATAGTAGAACACCAACTTTAAGTTTTATGAGACCATTTGGGTGTCCTATTACTATTCTTAATACCATAGATCACTTAGGCAAATTTGATGGTAAAGTTGGTGAAGATTTCTTTGTTGGATACTCTTTGAATAGTAAAGCCTTTAGAGTATTCAATAGTAGAACAAGGATAGTGGAAGAAAACTTGCATATTAGGTTTAGTGAGAGTACACCTAATGTTGTAGGTAGTAGACCAGATTGGCTATTTGATATTGATGCACTAACAAGAACAATGAATTATGAGCCAATTGTTGGCAAGAGTAACACATCTAATGGTTTTTTTGCAGGTACAAAAGCAAGTGATAATGCAGGTCAAGCTAGAAAGGAGACAAAACCTGTCAAAGATTATATTTTGCTACCATTATGGACTGCTGATCCACCATATTCCCAAGATCTAAAGAGTTCTCATGATGATGGATCCAAACCTTCAAGTGATGATGGAAAGAAGGTTGATGAAGATCCAAGAAAAGATAGTGAATGTAATGATCAAGAGAAGGAAGATAATATTAACAACACTAACAATGTTAATGCTGCTAGCACAAATGAAGTTAATACTGTTGGTGGAAAAACAAGCATTGAACTTCCATTTGATCCAAATATGCCTGCTTTGGAAGATTATAGCATATTTGACTTCTCAAGAGATGATGAAGATGATGGTGCAAAAGCTGACATAAACATCAGATTGAGCTTTCTTGAGGTACCTTGGATTAGCAAAGGTTGGTCTACCATTATATGTCGAGCATTTGGGTGCTAACATATGAATGGTCTGAATTGACTGATTACGAGTATAAACAATTTCATTCAAAAACTTTAATTGTTTGTCCATTTCAATCATCTTGTCAATATCTTTCTCTTCCTTAACCTTTAAATCCGAAATGACCTTGGTTTTCTCTTTGAGATAACCTTCCAGTTGTGACTTTGTTAAAAGACTCTTTTTGACTAACTCATCGTGTTTCTGATTGAGAACTGAAATTTCTTAGGCTTTTGTTTTCAAACCTTCTTTTTTTCAATGTCTTTAAGAGCTAATAGTCCTAGAGTATCATTTAACTTTGTTTGAAGTATTTCATAATCAATCGTCCGGTCATTAAAGGCTATGTACTTCTCAAGCTCATTCTGTTTGTTCTGAAGTGCAATCAAACAACTATACCGACAACTAGTAACCTCCCCTAGAGCCCTACTAGTCTCATCAAGGTTAGTTTTGCATTCCTCTAGTTCATGAGTCAATGATGCGTTTGCTTTCTTTAATTGCTTTAAAATCGTTTTATTTTCCTCAGTATCAAGAGTTAAGTTTGCAATTAAATTAGCAAGCGCAACACGCTCATCAGCACATTCTACAGTATTATTCTTAGAATGTTGTCTTTTACTGGCAAACATATTATTTTCATCATTGTTTTGTACCTGTTCCAATGGATGTTCAGTTGAACAGGATTCTTCTGGTAAGACCTCCTGAATCTTTGCCATGAAACTGTAATGTGCTTCTAATTCCTGTTCATCAATCTCTTCATATGTGTCCGCTAGCCAATCAGCTTGCTCTACTTGTAGTGGAACACCTTGTTCAGCTTGTTTGCACATCATCATCTTTTCCTTGTGATACATGTAGTCTTTAACCTGCTTTGGCTTCTTGCATTCCTTTGCATAGTGGCCAAATCCCTTGCAGTTAAAGCACTGTATCCCTGTTTGTTGCACTACCGGACTGCCTACAGTTTCCTTAGTCCTAGCAACTGTCATTGTCCTTTGATTCTCAAACTGCTCTGACTGATTATCGTTGTTATACCTTGGTGTGGTATCTTCAGTCTTGTTCCTGGAGTTTGAAGAAGTTCGAAGGTTGTTGTTGGTAGGTTTGTAGAGCCTTTTGAAATACTTTGCAAGGAGTGCCAAATTCTTTTGCATATTCTTATCCCTCTGAGCTTGTTCAGGATCACTGTCTTCTTCAGACACTGACTCAGATTGAGGTGTAACTGGTTTGGCGATCTCTTTGCCTTTGTGTCTGGTAGATGCACTAGGTCTTGTAGAAGATGATGTTGAATTAGACCTTTGAGGTTTTGGTGCTTGATAGTAATTATCTGAATATGGTTGAGCAGCCGCAAGAAGTGCTAATGGATTTGCACTTTTGGCTATTCTCTCAGCACGGATATCATTGACTTCATTTTGATACTGCTTCAGAATGTCAAAAAGTGTGTGATATGAGATGGTGTCTATTTCTTTTGATTGCTTGACAACCGTCACAAATCTTGACCATTCTGGTTGAAGTTGTTGAAGAAATTGAACGTTTACTTGCATTGTAGTAACTTGCAAGTTGTTCCTTGTCAACTCATTCATCAGTTTATAAAACCGTGAGTAATACGACTCCATTGATTCTCCATCTCGAGAAGTAAACTTCCCAAATTCCCAAAACAGATTGGTCTTTACATCTTGTACGTTTAATGATTCACCCTGTTGTAGCCTTTCAATGGCTATCCACGTCTCATTTGTTGTTTTACAAGCATCAACAGTGGAATAGATATCATCTCCAATACCAGTTAAAAGCAAGAAAATTGCTTCTTTTTCAGACAAAAAGTGTTCTTTGTTCTCTGGAGTCATGTTCAATACTGTTTCAATTGTTGTATGTTGTTGTATTGCATGATTACCTTCCGTTGCAGCAACAACTTGAACTAGTACAGTTGATGGTACGTAGGGACCAGATAGTATGCTTTTTCTTAGTCCCTCACCATTTGGTTTTGTATCAATGTACCGTAGAAAAGGTGATCTCCATTGTGAATATCTTCCTGGTCCAAGCATTGGTGGACGATCTTTTGAACCAGCTGCCATGATATTGTTGTGCATTTGACTATCTGTTGAGGATGTATTGACTGGAGTAGACATGATGAATGAATGGTTATGAATTATGAAGTGTGAAAGTTGTTGGATCTTAAGTGGATATGATGTGATTGAAGTTGTGGTCTTGTATGCAATTCACGTTCACGGGATTTTACAAAATCAATAGACAAACCGTGAATGAATAATCGATTGATGTTAATGTGTGTTTGTTGAATGATTAGTCCTTTTAAGTCCTTTGTTTGTTGTTTGATTTGATGTTTTGTTATGTTTAGACAATGATTAATAGATTCCCAAATTCGGTCAAATACCACCTGATGCGCGGATCGACCTTGAGACAAGGGTTTTCAATGGACAAATACCACCTGATTTGATGTTTTGATTTGATGTTTTGTTATGTTTTCAAAATAAGGGTTTTCAATGGACAAAACACAATCTTCTTTAGACAAAACGCAGTCAAATCTTGAGGCAAAACGCAATGAGCAAAACGCAACCTTGAGACAAAACGCAATGAGCAAAACGCAACCTTGAGACAAAACGCAATGAGCAAAACGCAACCTTGAGACAAAACGCAAGATCTTCTAGGCAAAACGCAAGATTTGTTGCGATTTGGGCAGCATAACGTTGAGATTTACTTTGATAAAGGGTCTTCAGTAGGCAAAACGCAATGACCAAAACGCAATGAGAGCAAAACGCAATGACCAAAACGCAATGAAGAGCAAAACGCAATGACCAAAACGCAGTGAGAGCAAAACGCAATGACCAAAACGCAATGAAGAACACCCTTTCAGTTAGATAAATCGCAGCCAAGAAAAAAATCTTTAAACTTTCTTGAAAGCTACGAAATGATGTTAAAACTACCTAGTAATGATGCAAGGGATAGATCTAAGTCTGAAAGTACAAATCTTTAACACTTTTAACCACAAACAAAGATCAAATCTTGATTTTTCTTGCTATTTTTTTCGAACAAAAAAAACAAAAACAACCCACGAATTTTGATGATTTTGAACCACAAATCAAACACGAATCCACCCTTGAAGCTCTGATACCAATTGTAGGATCCCTTTAACACATACACTTCATATCATACACGGATCTAGATCAAGAAATATAGAAAGAGAGTGAGATGATTTCCTAGAGAGAGAGTGAGATGGGAGAGAAAATAGAAAAGTGAAATGTTTATTATGAAATCAACTAACTTTTCCTAGGTGGAAAAGTTATTTATATACCCCGACACATTAAGTGACGTTCGGGATATTTGACTAGGACCCGAGCTCGGGTTTTGCTTGGGATTAAACCCGAAACATATACAATATTAGATTAACTATCGAGCCCGATTCCCGATACTTTCCTATTACAACGTTAACTAATTGATTGACCGAGACTTAAATACATAATGAACGAACTTCATGTTCGACTCAATATTTTGAGGCTAACAATCTCCCCCGAAGTGAGTTCATTGATGACACTCCTTCATGAGATCAATGAGATTGCTTTTGTCGTTAAGCTCATGTGGTCTTGGTCTTTCTCTTTGTTCTTTGTTGTAAGCTTGTTCCTTCATGCTTTGCGATCTTGACTTTGAGCCTTTGTCATTGTCTTTATCGTCTTTGCCATCTTGCGATCTTGTGTCTTTTACCAACATTCTCATATTATGCCTAATCTTGAAAGCTTTAAATCAGAGTTTGCGGAAGTCTTTGTCTTTAAATCTTGAGCTTTC
>BQNB010186062.1:0-12160 GCA_026074375.1 Tanacetum coccineum
CAATAAACCATAAATCACCACAATTCTCATAAAATCACCACCGTCAACACGGTACAATATCTGAATAAACTGACAAACGTTAAATAGTCCAAGGACTAAAAATGGAATATTCATAACACAAAAAGGGCAAGGGTTACAATGATAGCCCGCGCGTTGCGACGGGGCTTCATTTTTTTGCGATAATTGGCATTCGTAGATAAACTAAATGTATATGTCAAATTTCTATTTAGCTTACAGAACATGTAACCAATTTCTAAGCAAAACGTGAGCATAAGTACATAAAAATTATATCTTACCTAATATAGACAGTGCTTTGACTGTAAAATTTTGTAGCCCAACAAAAATACCTAAATATCATTCTAGAAAATTACCAAAAAGATCCAAAAAGATAATTATACCTCTTTATATTTCTGAATAAGCACTTGCCTCTGTGTTTAATTCTGGAGTTGAATTTATATTATCATACAACATTTGATAATTCTAAAATTGGGTCGATGCTTCCTCAACGTTGATGTAATAAAAATCCTCTCCAAGTGGTACCGAGCAAAAAGATTGGAAAGGACTGCTGGCTCGTGAAGGTTAACGAACCTGGTCATGTTTGTCATAGAGAGGTACACCGATTTTGTTATAGTTAATCACTTGATGATTATTCAATGCCACATAAGCACCTGTGAAACCTCTTCTGGTGTAATCTGCAATCAAACCAAGATTGCATCAACAATCCCACTATGATACCAAGACAACAGGTTGTTAAAATAATAGGTTAAAACTAAATAGACAATAGATTAAAAAACATGAACCGTTTCTATATTCATGTTAAGTTTAAAGCTTTAGGTTTTGAAAGAAATATATTATGTTGATGAGGTGTCATTTTATACACTATTCCGGGGTCATTTAACCCCCTAAATCATGCAAATATGTTCGGGTTATGTGCTTAATCATTTGTTTTCAGGTTTTCAGCACTTGGATGGCCTTTGGAGGAAATACACGTGACTTGGGCTTATTTGGAGAAGAAACGGACAAGATTACGGACCTACACCAAATCTCATGATGACTTTTGCAAACAATGGCTGGAGACGACGTCGCAGGCATAAAGCGACGTCGTCGTGATCAATCTAGTGACGGCATCAGGATTATGGCGACGATGTCAAGACGTAAATGACTTAAAGAGGATCTAGAATCGTCTACGTGGCGACGGCGTTAGAAGCATAAAGCGACGCCGTCACGTCGACAACTCTATAAATATAAATCCGTTTTTAGGGTTTTAATGTGTAACTTTAGGGATAATTTTGTATAACCCTAGGGAGACGAACCCTAGTTATTTTAAGAGGTTTATAGGTCATTTTTAGGGCCTCAAAACCCTATTGTACTGCCTTGAATCCATGTTTTAATCAAGTAAGGTTATTTATCTTTAATCATTCAATATGTCTATGTGTTGTTTGATTAATTTGTCTTCTTGCTTTATTTATAACATGCGAGGCTAAACCCTCCTTTGTATTTATCTATGATTGCATGAAACTTAGGTTGTAGATCCTTTTGATGTTGCTTCTTGTTGATGAATGTGCGCCTTAGGCTTTAGAAAACCAGCCTTTGTCTGTATTGTTGTTGATATGTCTAGGGAAACACGAGTAGTGTAGAAAGGATACCATCAGTAACAGTCTTCATACTACCTTACCCACTATATGGTTGATCCCTCTTAAGTTATTTCACATGCATTTAATATACTCTAAGGGGCCTTGTAATAGTCTTCAAACTACCTTACTTGTGCATTGCCTTAACGGAATATTAAATAGACTGCGGGTTCGTGTAATTCGTTCGTGACCTAGGAAATACTTACACAGATCATCACAAGTGTGGCAAAGCAACGGATCTAGAAGAAGCAATTTGAGGAGTAGTGCATGATTAGGTAAATACATTTACTTATCATAAAAGTTATCACCAGTAGATTAGATTATAATTAGCTTAGTTATTAGTTAAATAAACCAACCTCTTAAACCATAGATTTACCTACTTTCATTAAATATAAAAACACAAAAAGAATCTTCTCTCAACCCCTAGAATTTTGTTAGACCGTGATTAAGCCTTCCCAACCTATTCCCCTAGAGAATGATAACAACCGCTGAGTCTTACCTATACTACACTGCAACGATTAGGTACACTGCCTAGGGGATTGTAAAACTTCCTGTGAAGTCTTCGCAACCCTCACATCAAGTTTTTAGCGTCGCTGCTGGGAAATAGTTAGGGTTTTATCATAACTTAACTTAGTTCTACTCGCTTGAATCCTTTCAAGTAAGAAATTAATTCCGTACATTAGCTTTCTTGTAGTCTATCTTTTCTTTGTATTATCTGTTTTATAAAACTGTCACCAGGACACGTAGCACCATTAAGAGGTTAACAAAACCCCTCGACGAACCTGAAAGAGAATTTTAAAGGCTTAGGATAGCCGCCTGGCATCTACAACAAAACCAATCTCTAGCTATAGCCAGAAGAAACCTCTTTGATGATGAAGCATCCTCTTCCAACAACACTGGAACCAAACCGCCAACCCCTCTCAAAGCCTTACATGAACATTCTCACCTTAATTCCTTTGGTTTCTAAAACCCAATCATCCTCCCAGCTGAACAGACAAGGAGAATCGTTGACTCACGTGACATCCTGCTAATTCAAGGAACATGCACGTTCTAAGGATTAAGAAGCGAGGAACTGCTCCATCATATCAAACACTACTTAAGTATTGTTGAAAACATACAAGCTGACAGAGCGATAAGGGATACATCTCGACTGCATTTCTTTTACTTCTCCCTAAAAGGGAAAAGCAACAGCATGGTTTGATAAAATACCCACCACCCAAATTAAGACATGGGATCAGCTCGTATCGTGATTCCTTGATTATTTCTATCTAGCTGTACGTACCTCATCCCTAAGACATACGATCCTCCAATTCAGATAAGGGACCGACGAATCCATCAAAAGCGCCTGGATCCATTTCTAGAACCTAATTAAACCAGTCCCCCATTATGGGATACAAAAATAGCTTCTGGTACAAATCATTCATGATAACATATCCCTGGATGATGCGGTCGTCGTAGGACTTCTACATGAAGTTTTACAACTCCCTAGGCAGAGTACCTAACCGTTGTAGTAGTAATATAGGCAAGACTCGCGGGTTGTTATCGTTCTATATGGGAATATATTGGGAAGGCTTGATCACGGTCTAACAAAATTCTAGGGGTTGAGAGAAGATTCTTTTTGTATTTTTATATTTTATGAAAGCAGGTAAATCTATGGTTTAAGAGGTTGATTTGTTTAACTACTAATTAAACTAATATCTAATCTACTGGTGATAACTTTATGATAATTTAAATGTATTTACTTAATCATGCACTACTTATCAGATTGCTTCTCCTAATACTGTTACCTTGTCACACTTGTGATGTAATGTGTAAGTATTTCCTAAGTTATGAACGAAGTACACGAATCTGTCGTCTATTTAATATTCCATTAAGGCAAAGCACAAGTAAGGTAGTATGAAGACTATTACAATGCACCTAAGAGTATATTAAATGCGTGTGAAATACCTTAAGAGGGATCAACCATATATGAGGCAAGGTAGTATGAAGACTGTTACCTTATGGTATCCTTTCTACGCACTCGCGTTTCCCCAGATGTGTCAACAGCGATACAGACAAAAGCTGGTTTTCTAAGGCCTAACGCGCATATTCATCAACAAGAAGCAATAGTAAAAGGATCTACAATATGACTTTCATGCAATCATAAGAAAATACAAAGGAGGGTTTAGCCTCACATGTTATAAAGGAATCAAGAAGATAAATCAATCACACAACACATAGACATATTAAATGATTAATGATAAATAATCTTACTTGAATTAAAACATGGATCCAAGGTAGTACAATAGGGTTTTGAGGCCCTAAATACGACCTATGAAGCTGTTACAAGGACTAGGGTTTGTCTCCCCAAGTTATACAAAGTTATCCTAAAAGTTACACACAAAAACCCTAAAATTGGTTTTGTATATATAGGCATATTAACGCGACGGCGTCGCTTGATGCTTCTAATGTCGTCGCCACGTAGATGGTTCTAGATCCACTTTAAGTCGGCTACGTTGTGACGTCGTCGCCAATATCCAGACACCGTCACCAGATAGATCACAACATCGTCGCTTTATGCCTACGACGCCGTGTCCACGCTCTGAGAACAATACTTCTTGGTGAATCTTGGTGCAAGTCCGTAATCTCGTCTGTTTCTTCTCCAAATGAGCCCAAGTCACGTGTATTTCCTCTAAATGTCATTCAAGTGCTAAAAAGCTGAAAACAAACGATTAAGCACATAATCTGGGCATATTTGCATGATTTAAGGGGTTAAATAACCTTGAAATAGTGTATAAAATGACACCTCATCAAATACCCCTACACTTGGGATTCGCTTATCTTCAAGCAAATGGGCTTTTCTACCTAGACAATAGCAATATGAGGGTCATTTAACCTACTCTTCAAAGTATTTTATAACACAACCTTCTAGACCTCGTAATTAAAAGCACGTAAAGTATATACTAGAACCTCACATAAGTGTCTGGGGATTATCTCTTTCTCTCGGGTGTATAATAAATTATAACATAATGAGGAAACGGAAAATCAACACTCATTACATGTCATAGCCTATAAATTACCACAGGCTTGGTAAAGGATCAAACCCCCACCGTTGGGCGCAAGCATTATTCATTACTATCTAAGAGATCTTTTAAAGGGTTGTGGGGTGTAAGTGTAAGATAGCATATAATTGAAACAGAAACGGATGGGATACATTTGGGCGGCTTTGGGTAAATTTGGAGTGGAAGGGTTAGCTAATTATTTATACGAATACACGTTGGTTTGGTTGCTAAGCCAAGACTCGGACGAAGATATACAAACTCTACACAACTCTACATCAATCTCTTTCTTTTTCTTTTCTTGACTCTAATATAAACATAAGCAAATGGCAGCCCGTACACTCTTTTACTTTTTTTATATACAATTTTTTTGTACACTTTTGCCCTGCCATTGCTTAAACATATAACACATCATGGGGGTTTTTAGGCACACCCCTACACTTGAACTTTTACATACTCGATTATTTACAATCTAACTAATGACCCGATTTAAGGTGGATCAAAATAACATGGAGATCCTCTAACAAACATATGGGGGTATTGATTTAACTTTTCTTCCCCATTCTCCTACGAAATAAATACTACCATGAATCCTAATCGTCTCAAAACTATATTTAAAAGGATAAAGACTTAGCAACCGTGTACTCAAATAATTAACTTGGGTTAAAATAATAATGTACTAAAAACGAGTAAATACAAGGTAGGATAAGGCGATTTGGGTGTAACGATTGGTTTAAGGGTTCACAATGTTCTTCATTAATAGTCCGGCTTAACCAGAAATTTATAAGAACCGTGAAAAAGGATAGGCTAGGAAGGTTGTACAAGGGGTATCTTGCACTAAAAATGAGTGCATGGCAAGGGTGTGGGATAGTTACATGATCTATGTGACCATAATAACAATTACAGGTTTAAAACATGGGTTAATCCTAATTCCTTTTATCTAGCAAATCCTAATACTCACTATGCGGTCTCGGGATGCATCATAAAAACATGTTCTAGAATTTAATATACTACCGGTACACTTATATAACTTAATACCTATACCAATACTCCAAAAAAGGCAACAAAACCACATATACACATCCGTAACGACGGAATAGACACACATGATTGCTCACTCCTTAACTCGAGAAAGCTAAAGGTATAAACTATCTTGGGTATTAATAATGGATACCCAAATTTTTAAAGATCTAAAGGCGAACCTCACATTTTTGGGGTGGAATTTTAAGGGTTTTTGTGCTAGTCATACACATTCCTATCCATGAGATGCTATTAATACTCGGTTTTCATCAGTATGTGTCATAAAAAAATTTAAATTTGGGTCAAAATTACCTTTTTATACTATGTTTCGATATATTACCCATCATTTTAAGGAACAAGCAAACGACAAATGAAAAAATAGTTTCTAAGGCTTATTCCCCCTACACTTAAGTTGAACATTGTCCCTAATGTTCTATAGAAGTACCCGTAAAAACGAATAAAGAGAAAACAAAACAAGTAAAAGAAACTAGTACTCCCCTGGTTTGCTCAATAATGGAGAAGAAACATGCGATAACTGGTTAAATCGTCCTCCAAGAGTCATCAAATGAAACATCCTAAGAACTTTCAAGCTTCTTCTCGTCAAATATAACATGTAATCATAGACAATGAAAACTACACCATGCATAAAATCAACGGGATAGATACATATACAACAAGAGTTTAGGGTTTCGACTCTACGAAAGCAGTAAAGATAGGATGAGAGTAATAATATAATTGTAGGTTTTTCTGCAGGTTTACAAAAGAATTACAGATTTTAGTTATTGTACATTTTATTTTTCAGAAATAATAGAAAATTTTTGAATTTTTACATAGCTGGAGGCGCGACGCCGTCAGGAATAATCCTGATGCCGTCTTTAGCGTCTGTGAAAAATTCTTTTTCATTTTTAATGATAATTTTCCTGCACGTAATTTTTATAAGTCAAAACTGAAGAAAGCACTACATAAAAACTTAGAATTAGTCATTACAATCATATGACTCGAAACTGACGCGAATTAATCTAAATAATTTATTTCAAATGTTTGAATTGGGTTCTAAAAACCAGATATTTCCCTTACACTAATTTTGTTGCAAAATATATTTGATTGCAAATAAGACGAAGTTACAAACAAACAAAGCATGATTACAACTAATTCAAACACAATAAAATAAACAATAAAGAATTAAGACACAAGACACTCCTAATATGCGAGGAAAAGTAAATATTAGGTTGCCTTCCAAAAAGCATTTTTCTTTATTTACGAGTCTTGTAGCTAGACTCAAAGTCACATGTTCTTATATGACTTCTCCTTCATCGTATAAAGTTATATCATCATCTCTGTTGTTGTCCAATACGCTCTTTTGATATGGTTTCACCCGCTGTTTATTTACGATGAATTCGTTCCCATCTTCATCGTATAGCTCAATCGCGCAATTTTTCACGTCCTTGCATACTGAAAATGGTCTGTACCATATTGACTTTAGTTTCCCAGTGAACAGCCTTAAACGTGAGTTAAAGAGAAGTACCTTATCGCCTCTTTCGTAGTTAGTCGGTGCTTTTATATGTTTATCGTGCCATCTTTTTGTTCTTTCCTTATAGGAGATGGATGATTCGTAAGCATCCAGTCTCATTTCGTCCAACTCATTAATATGTAAGAACCTATTTGCCCCAGCTTTCATAAGGTCTAGGTTGCAGTTCTTAATGGCCCAGTAGGCCTTGTGCTCTAATTTGACAAGAAGATAGCGTGCCTTGCCGTAGATTATTATAAATGGGGTTGTTCCTAAATGGGTTTTAAACGCTGTCCGAAATGCCCATAATGCATCATCTAATTTGTAGACCAATCTTTCATGTTGTTCCCGATGGTTTTCTCAAGGATACATTTTATTGCCCGGATTGTGTTTTCGACCTACCCGTTTGTCTGAGGGTGATACGCGGTCGAGATTCAGTGAACCACTCCATACCTTTTCATTGCCTTCTCCATTTGGTAGTTTCAGAAATGAGTACCCCTATCACTAATAAGGGCTTTTGGTATTCCAAATCGTGCAAAGAGTCTCTTGAGGAAGATTACTACATTCCGAGCATGATTGGTGGGAAAGGCATGAGCCTCTACCCACTTTGATACGTAGTCGATAGCTACCAGGATGTATTTGTTGCTGTTTGATGAGGGAAAAGGTACCATAAAGTTTATTCCTCAGACATTGAATATTTTACAGACTAGGATGTATTTTTGAGGTGTTTCATCCCTTGAGAAGATGTTTCCTGTTCGTTGACATGCATCACAAACTTAGACAACTTACATGCATCGGGAAATATATGTGGTTAGTAGAATCTGGATTCGAAGACCTTTCTCGCAGTAGTGGCGATGCCTTGATGTCCTCCAGATGGTCCGCTATGACATTGTCAAAGGATTTGTGCCGCCTCATCTCCAGCCACGTACCTTTGTATGATTTGGTCAGCACACTATTTGAATAGGAATGGCTCATCCCAAAAGTAATGCCTCAAATCGCTAAAGAACTTTTGCTTCTCTTGACGGATGGATCAGAAGGGTAGTACTCGGCTAGCTAGATAGTTAGCATAGTCAGCATACCATGGTTCATTGTTCTTGTTAGAAATTGCCATTAACCGCTCTTCAGGGAATAAGACCCTTATTTCAGCCTTGGTTAGTTTTCCAAGATCGGGTTTTCAAGTCGGGAGAGATGATCAGCTGCTAGATTTTTGGAACCTTTCTTATCACGGATCTCAATATCAAATTCTTGGAGTATCAAGATCCATCGAATCAGTCGTAGTTTTGCGTCTTGTTTAGTGAAGACGTATCGCAAGGCCAAGTGATCTGTGAAAACGACGGTCTTGGACAAGACCAAGTATTGACAGAACTTAACGAATGCGAAGACGACAGCTAAAAGCTACTTTTTGGTAGTTGTGTAATTCTCTTAAGCCTCGTTCATCATTTTACTGGCGTAGTGTATGGGTTTGAAATGTTTGTTGATTCTCTGTCCTAGTACTGCTCCGACAGCATAACCGCTTGCGTCACACATGACTTCAAATGGTAATGACCAATCTGACTTGGTCATGATTGGTGCTTGCATCAGTTCACGTTTTAACTTATCGAATGCTTGGATGCACTCTGCAGAGAAATTAAATGTGGTGTCTTTAACCAGGAGCTGGGTCATTAGGCGTGCGATTTATGAGAAATCCTTTATGAATCTTCTATAGAACCCGACATGTCCTAGGAAGCTTCGGATAGATCTTACATTCGTAGGGTATGGTAGTTTGGAGATTGCTTTGATTTTTTGCTTTTTCGACCTCAATTCCTAAACCTGAGACCTTATGGCCGAGGACGATCCCTTCTTTTACCATGAAATGACACTTTTCCCAGTTTAACACAAGGTTAGTTTCCTCACACCTTTTAGCATCTTTTCAAGGGTTTTTAGGCAGTGGTCGAAAGAGTTACCAAAGACGGAGAAATCGTCCATGAATACCTCCATGCTATCTTCGATAAGCTCATGGAATATGGTTGTCATGCAGCGCTGAAAGGTTGTTGGGGTATTACATAATCCGAAGGGCATTTGTTTATATGCGAAGGTTCCGTAAGGGAGGGTAAATGTAGTTTTATCCTGATCTTTAGGGGCGATAAGGATTTAAAAGTATCCTGAAAACCCGTCTAGACAGAAGTAGTACTCATGCCTAGCTAGACGTTCGAGCATCTGATCGATAAACGGAAGTGGAAAGTGATCCTTCCGGGCCGAGTTATTCAATTTTCGATAGTCAATACACACGCGCCATCTAGTGACTGTCCTTTGTGGGATGAGCTCGTCCTTCTCATTCTTTACTACAGTCATTCCTCTCTTTTTTAGGACAACCTAGACAGGACTCACCCAAGGATTGTCAGAGATGGGGTAGATTAATCCTGCGTCAAGGAGCTTTATGACTTCCTTTTTTACTACCTCCTTAATGTTGAGGTTTACTCGTCTTTGATGTTGGACACTTGGTTTGAACTCGTCTTCCATGAGAATTTTGTGAGTGCAGAAAGAGGAAAAGTATCCTGAAAACCCGTCTAAAAAGCAGTAGTACTCATGCCCAGCTAGACGTTCGAGCATCTGATCGATAAACGGAAGTGGAAAGTGATCCTTTCCGGCCGCGTTATTCAATTTTTGATAGTCGATACACACGCGCCATCTAGTGACCATCCTTTGTGGTATGAGCTCGTCCTTTTCATTCTTTACTACGGTCATTCCTCCCTTTTTTGGGATAACCTGGACAGGACTCACCCAAGGACTGTCGGAGATGGGGTAGATTAATCTTGGGTCAAGGAGATTTATGACTTCCTTTTTTACTACCTCCTTGATGTTGGGGTTTACTCGTCTTTGATGTTGGACACTTGGTTTGAACTTGTCTTCCATGAGAATTTTGTGAGTGCAGAAAGAGGAATTGATCCCTTTTATATCCGCAATACTCCAGGCGATTACCCCTTTATGATTCTTTAGAACCTCGAGAAGCCTGGCTTTCTCGGTGGTGGATAATGCGGATGAGATGACCATTGGGAGTTCGTTATTTTCCTAGAGGAAAGCATACT
This sequence comes from Tanacetum coccineum, assembly GCA_026074375.1. NCBI lineage: Eukaryota > Viridiplantae > Streptophyta > Magnoliopsida > Asterales > Asteraceae > Tanacetum > Tanacetum coccineum. The sequence goes on from BQNB010186062.1 coordinate 10,262, forward strand.
CAAGGTGTTCGGGTAACTCCTTCATATCAAGTTTGGGTGGTTTGACACTTGATGGTTTTAATCTATTCTCCGAGGCCTTCCATTCAAGTGGTTCTATCGGCTATGTCCCAGGGTAGAAAGAGACTGCATGAACTTTGTTAGAATCTTCCTCTTCTTCTTCTTCAGCCCATTTTTTGTCTTGACTTATTGTGTCGACCCATTGTTCTTGGATCATCTTAGCGGCGTGGTCGGTGAAGTATAGGTAATCGTCGCGTGAGTGTTTGGATTTCATGGATTTCCTAATGTTAAAGGTAACGGTTTCACTTTCAACTCTTAGACTCAATTTTCCTTCGTGAACGTCAATTACAGCTCTTGCCGTGGCGAGGAAGGGTCATCCCAAAATGATTTGGACTAGCTCGTCTTCGTCCATCTCCAAAACTACAAAGTTAACTGGGAAGACGAACTTGCTTACTTTTACCAATAGATTCTCGCAGACCCCGATGGGGTATTTGATAGATCGATCGGCCAACTGAATACTCATTTTGGTTGGTTTAAGTTTAGAAATCCCTAATCGTCGAAAGAGAGAGTGTGGCATGAGATTTATACTTGCTCCTAAATCAGCTAAGGTGTTCTTGACTGCCAGGGGTCTGATAAGACATGGCAGCATGAAGCTTCCAGGGTCCCTTTCTTTTGGGGGCAGACTCCTTTGGATGATAGCAAAACATTCCTCACTAAGTTTGACCGAGGAGGATGCTTTTTCAAGTTTTTCCTTATGTGAAAGGAGATCATTTAAAACCTTGGCTCCCTTTGGCATGTGGATCATGGCTTCTAGGAACGACAGGTTGATGTGGATCTGTTTGAAGATTGAGAGGAGCCGCTCATCCTCGTCACCCTTTTTCTTCTTCTTTATTCTAGACGAAAAGGGCAGATAGGATGACTTGGAGGGTTGGTAAAAGATGGACGGTTGAGGGGCAGGTTTTTGTATGATGCTTGGTTCTGCGTCCTCAGGCCCTTCTTTTTCGGTTACCCCCTCAGTGTGGTTGGCAGATGTTGATTGCGATGGATCTGGGAAAGGTGGGTCTTGAGTGCTAACTCCTGATCTGGTTGTTATGGCAAAAGTTGGCGCTTCAGGTTTAGGAGTTTCTCTTTTCCTAATCGTGGAGAGGATTTGGGAGAATTGTTTATGAAATTCCTTACGGTGATGGTCAAGCATTTCTCCTATACCTTTGGTATGGGACTTCTTTTCGAGCATAAAGTTGGCGAGCTCGTCTTTAAATCTACTTCTAATAGTCCATTCGGGGCCATCTTCTCTCTTTTCTTTACGTTTGTTGTTCCCCCATGGTGGGGTATCGTCATTCTGATAGAACCTCAGTAGGGAAGGATCATCATAGATGTCTCCCCCGGATAGGCATACCTGTTCGGCCAGGTCGTTCTGTTTTCATTCATTAGCCTCGTAGGATCCTCCGCAGTAGTCGTAAATTAGGTAGGGGTTTTTCAACCTAACCTTTTGAGCAGGTGTTTCGAGGTAGGAGATTTAGTTGCAAGCCCTTTTCAGACGTCCCCTGAATGTAGGTTACATTGCCTCCGAAATGGAAGAGATGTTCATGGGTGGTAACAGGTCGTCCCATAGATCGTCTTGGTATTGGACATTCTCTTTAATTCAATTTCACCCCTCTTATTCTGTAAGAGAGTTGAAGCGGAATCAAGCGAACTGGTCGAGTTTCCTATGGTTATCTCGAGATATGTTGTCATGAAAGATTTGTACCAGAAGCTATTTTTGTATCGCGGGATGGGGAACCTGTTTGATTAAGTCCTGTAAACGGATCCAGGCGATTTTGATGGGTTCGTCATCCCCTTGTTTGAATTGAATGATTAAATCTCTAAGGGACGAGGTACGTCCTACCAGAAAGAAGTGGTCAA
>BQNB010186064.1:0-10524 GCA_026074375.1 Tanacetum coccineum
CCTACTTCGTTTCAACCTCTTAACTTCACAATCCATAATCTTAACAGATTCTTCAACAAAGGAAAGACTCTTGTCTACTTTAATTTCCTCTAATGACACATGCAAGTTTGCATCCGCCAAACACTTCTTTAGATTTGACACATGAAATATGTCGTGTACACTACTCAATTCTTGAGGCAATCTTAAACGATAGGCTACAGGACCGATCCTTTTAATGATCTCAAATGGTCCTATATACCTTGGTACTAACTTGCCCTTTTTACCAAAACGCACTACATCTTTCCAATGTGACACTTTCAATAACACTTGATCACCAACACTAAACTCTAATGGCTCTCTAGCTGCCATGAGCCTTTCCTTAATCTGCACCACTTTATCAATAGTTTATTGTACCATTTCTGGACCAATCATGTAACAGTCTGTTATTTCAGGTCATTTTATGACTCAATACTTTCCATTATTTATTTTTAGGGTTTTACGCGTTTGCTTTTAATTTTCACTGTTTAGTTAAATCGCGTAAACTAAAATCAACATTCAACGTAAACGAACATCAAACAAATAAAAGTTTATGTCAAGCAAATGTTATATAATTATTACGAGAATAATTTATAACTGTTCATATTTTATTTTTATCGGTTACGTAAAATATTTAGGTTTCGCAATAAAATACATTTTAGCATACACGGAAGCACCAATACCTATCTTTACTTCAACAAATACCCACTTTTATACCCAATACACAAAAATTAAATCATTTCTATACTATGAACCACCTAGGCCACATTTACAAGAGATAGAACACAACAATTAAAAATCAAAACACCCCGCTAATGTCAATTCTAATACATAAAGAAGAGGAGAGCACCTTATACACTTTGTACTTAAACCACTCTTAGACATGGTTTTGGTTAGTTGTTTAACTAATACTTCAAGTATAAAAGGGAGGTAAATGTAAGACTTATACACATACAATTCACTAGTAAGAAAAAATCATAAACCCTCCCCTCTTATTAAAAGCTCACGGCTCAAAAGTAATGGAAAGAAAAATCATAGTTTTGATTTTAGCAAGGTTACAAGCATACTCATATCATTAGGGTTAATATATAAGACATATCAAGGGTATTAGGAAGCTAGGGTTTGTTTAATCAAGGGTTTATAAAAAGAATTTCGGGTTGAAGAAACTAGGGTTTTGATTTAGTGTTTACATCTTCATTCATTCACATAAGGTCCATTATAATCTCTACACTTTCATTTAATTACTTCACTTATTTACATACATGTTTATTATATTGTTACATCACCACTAATTATTTTATAAAGTTTATAAAATAAAATCAAGCATGTACACATTTGAATAAATACTTACACATGATAAAATAATGTTTAAAATATGTTAGATGCAAGAACATATTTTATTTGAGGTTATATAAGTGTGGATTAATTTATAAAATTAATTGTTAAATAGTTTATTTATAAAGTTTATAAATAAATAATTGTGTGGACATTTTATTTGGACTTTTGGACATAGGTTAATGGCCATAAATTTGAGAAGATAAAATATACACAAGATGTGTTAGTAATTAAGTTAGACGACTTGTAATAATTTAATTATGTCAAAAGTTTATAAAACAAATTTTATAAAAAAATAATTCAAACAGTTTATATAAACTGTAAACCAACAAATTTTTATAAATTATATACTCTACTAATTTATATAGTACATTTCAGGAAGATTCTGTGCATATAAGGAACTCGAAAAACGAAGCTATAACGAAGGAGTTATGAATTTTATGAAATTACGATAATTAAATATATATAAAATGTTTATATAAGTCATTTTATAAAAACTGTTACTGTTTTGAATCTAATAAAAATATATAAATATTTTATTATGTTAGATCATCTCAACACGATTTCGTGGATATAAAGAACATTAAAAACGGAATTAAAACGAAGGAGTTACGATTTTTACAAGATTTCAATAATTAAATTTATAAAAAGTATTATTATAAACAACAGATTATTGTTACTGTTCCTATACAAAATGTTATAAAATGTGTAAATATAATATTTTGTTAGATTATCTCGTCACAATTTGGTACATATAAAGAACCTTAAAAACAGAGTTAAATAGCGAAAGTTATGAATTTATAAAGATTCTACGCACTATTTTACTCTTGTGCACTATTTTTATAAAAATTACATGTGGGCTGTTAGAAATATAAAGAAGAGTTTATGAGTGTTTTTGGGTCCGTTTGGGCTATAAAAACCTTAAGAAATATTATAGTATTATTTATATAATATTTATATATGTTTTTAACTTTATAAATATTATTTTATAAAACAATTAAACTATTTATATAATATCTTTATATAAACAATAAAAATATTAAATCATGTATTATTAACAAATAATCAATTGCTGGACAAAAATAATAATTTTCTTTACGAAAGCAAATACTTGGACATTTAATTAACAAGCGTGACTTAAATATTGTTAAACTTTTATAAATTAAACAAAAACTAATAGGTGGTGATATAACTCTATAATTATAATGTTATATTTATATTAAATACATCATACTCATACGACCTATAATTAATTAGGTTGCATTCGGACTTCACGTGACGTTTCACTCATTTGATTTTTCTAAAATCAATTCATTCACTAGAGGTGAGTTCATAGCCCCATTTTATACAATTCCAATGATTTACAACTCTCAGGGCGAGAAACATGCATTGTTTTACATTTAAACGCAAGGACACTTTTAAATAAATTACGAGTTTGCCTAAGTAGCGATAACCCACTATGCCCATGAATCATAAACTGTTAATTAACCGGTGTAAGTGCGAATGTTATAAATAGATCTATTTGGGATTGACATCCCCGTTCAGGTGAGTAGCGCTCACTAGTTTTGGCGAAACCGAACTAACGGACGTATACCATGTCGGATTTGGATGTTGCGGGTTGAACATCTACATAGGCACATTAGTGGCATTAAATTGCAAGTACATACATGTTGTAGCTTCAGTGTCATGAGCTTAGTGCATTCGTAATTACTTTTGTGATATTGTATGTGTTACATTATTACGCACTTGAAATCTTGTGGTCCTAGTTTCTACATTACTTAAACCTGTGAATTCACTAACTTTATGTTGACGTTTTAAAGCATGTTTTTCTCAGGTCAATAAGGTACAAGGATAAGGATACATTGGATGTCATCATTTTGAGAGTCATATTGCATAAAGATTTGTGTGCATTACATTTGGGAAATATTTGTTATGTATTAAAATCTTTACATTTACAAGGATGAACAAGTTAAGCTTTGAGTTTTTGTAACAAACAATTTCATTAAGTCCAATGTATCATTTTCAAACGACTCATTAGAGGTCGTTCTCTCATATCTTGTGCTATTGATCTATGAAGTAACACTCCCAGACCCTTATTCCGCTGCGGCCCAATTTAAGGGTGTTACAGATTGGTATCTAGAGCCAAGGTTATAGAGAACCAGGTTAAATGTTTTAGTTGGACTATAACCGTTTTCAAACATTGCACCATACAAAAGTTTTTCACGGACATACATACACTATTTGTTTACATTGACTGCTTACATAATCTATACATGTCTTATACATTATACTTATATACATTAATTTTATTGTTACAACAGTCATGTCATCATCGGCAGTTACCTACACGTCTGTATATTCTGATTCTAAGCCATGGAGATTTCAGTGGGTATCTGATGCTGAGGAGGCATCGTAGTCTCCGTAGCAGGCACCACCATCACCGGACTACGTGCCTGGTCCCGAGCACCCACCATCACCAGACTATGTACCTGGTCCTGAGTACCCGAAGTATGTCGCCCCATCATATGATGAGGTACCTATGGAGGATCAGCCTCTACTTGCTGATGCTTTACCTACAGCCCTATCACTGGGCTATGTTGTTGACTCTGATCTGGAGGAGGATCCAGAGGTGGACCCTTAGGAGGATACCGCTGATTATCCTGCTGATGGAGGGGATGATGATGATGATAATAAGGAGGAGGAGGCCTCCAAGGAGGACAAGGATGAGGAGGAGGAGCATCTAACTTCGGCCGACTCTGCTGCACCTACACCATCACCACCTAGATCACCTTGGACTAAGTTCCCTTTTTCTCAGACACGTCTTTGTAGGGCATAAAAGATTGTCAGACACCAGACACATATGGCAGCATCTATTGAGGCACTCATTGCTGAGTTTGCTTCTGCACCTACACCTCCATCACCACCACCATCTCCATTATCACCTTGGTCATCTACACTCCTAAAGATACCATCTCCACCACTACCTGTATTATCTCTACTCTTACCACTACCATCACCACCTACCCATACTAGCCCTACCTATGCTGATGCATCACTAGGCTACAGAGCAGCCATGATTCGGTTGAGAGCTACATCACCACCACCTGTACCATCACCACCTTTGTTGTTACCATCTACTGCTCATAGAGATGATATTCTCGAGGTGGATATGCCACTTCGGAAGAGAGCTCGTTTCTCTGCTCCCGCTTTTGGGTTTAAGGTCGGGGAGAGTTCGGCTGCTGCTGCTAGGCAGGCTGGGCATGCATTAACTAGTAGTGTTGACTACGGATTCATTAATACTGTGGATGCTAGTATTTAAGCTTCTAAGGGTAGAGTGATGATCGCCATAGGGGAGGTCAATGAGAGGGTGACAAACCTCGTTGCCACTTAGAGGCAGGACGCTTATGAGCTCCAGGTGCATTGTAAGCTCAGGTCTCATTACTGACGAGAGAGAGACGATACTTTTTCCATATGGATTTTTCTTATGAGCGAGAGACTGTTATTGCCCGACAGGCATAGTCTCGTTCAGAGGACAGGAGCACGGCCTTGAAGGCTACTATCAGGACACTAGAGGCTCAAGTTAGGACACTACAAACTCAGTACGACAAGATAAAGTGCAAAGACAGTAGGTAGGTGATATGTTAACTAGTGCTTTTGGACGTATTCATGCATTAGAGGCTAGAGACCAAGCACGCGCCAGAGATGCAGGACCTCAGGATGGACCAGCTTATGCTGGTAGTAGTTGTTAGTATTGTATCATTATTAGCTATCCCGTATAGCCTGCTAAGTTTTATGGGTAACTCCCAGCTAGTAGGATGTAGGGATCTTGTTTCATCATTTAGCTATTTTGTATAGCATGCTAAGTATTATGGGTAACTCCCAGCTAGCATGGCTTTAGGCTCGTATTTTTCACCTTTTAACTAAAACCATCATGTATATTATCGATATTGTTATGTACGAATGTCGATTTATTTATGTCTTGTTGATCTCACTTCGGTTGTATATTTCACTGTGTGATGTGGTCCCATTTTATTTATTATGCATATGCCATGTCGCGTTTATGCTTGTATGAAATCAAATGTGTATTATATTTTCTTGTGATTTTGAAGAAAATGACGCCAAAGAAAAAAACCACCACACCTATGACTGATGCCGCCATTAAGGCACTAATAGCCCAAGGCGTTGCGGATGCTTTGGCTGAGTATGAAGCACATAAAAGTAGTGGAAATGGCGATGATAGCCATGATTCTGGGAGTGGTAGAAGGACAGAGTGCGCTACTCGTGAGTGCACCTATAGTGACTTCCTGAAATGCCAACCCCTTAATTTCAAGGGTACATAAGGAGTTGTTGGTTTAACTCAGTGGTTTGAGAAGATGGAATTGGTATTCCACATTAGCAACTGCACTATTGCGTGCCAAATCAAGTTTTCTACATGTACTCTTCTTGGCAATGCGCTGACGTGGTGGAATTCCCATGTCAAGACTGTTGGTCTTGATGCTGCATATAGAATGACATGGAAAACACTAAGAAAGATGATGACGACAAGTACTACCCAAGAAGTGAACTCAAGAAGTTGGAAATTGAAATCTGTAATTTGAAGGTCAAGGGTACTGATGTTGTAAGCTATACCCAATGTTTTCAAGAGTTGGCACTGATGTGTGGGAGAATGTTTCTCAAAGAATCTGATGAGGTTGAGAAGTATGTCGGTGGGCTTCCTGATATGATCTAAGGCAGTGTAATGACATCTAAGCCAAAAATAATGCAAGATGTAAATGAGTTTGCCACTGAACTAATGGATTAAAAGATCTGTACTTTTGATGACCGTCAAGCTAAGAACAAAAGAAAGCTTGATGACAACTCAAGGAACAACCAGAATCAACAACAGCCTTTCAAAAGGCAAAACGTGGCAAGGGCCTACACTGCTAGACATGGGGAGAAGAAAGTGTACGGAGGATCTAAACATCTTTGCCCTAAATACAACTACCATCATGATGGACAGTGTGCTCCTAAGTGCAACAACTGCAAGAAAGCTGGCCATTTGGCCCATGACTATAGAAGTCCAGCTGCTACTGCTAACAAACAGAGATCCCCAAGGGTGAATCAGAGGGTTGTCACTTGCTTTGAGTGTGGAGTTCAGGGGGATTACAAGAAGGATTGCCCTAAGTTGAAAAATAACAACCGTGGAAACCAAGCTGGGAATGGTAGAGCAACAGCAAGGGCTTATGCAGTAGGAAATGCAAGAAAAACCCAGACTCCAATGTTGTTACGAGTACGTTCCTCCTAAACAACCGCTATGCTTCTATCTTATTTAATACTGGTGCCGATATGAGTTTTGTGTCTACTGCATTTAGTTCCCAAATTGACATCGTCCCAACTACACTAGACCATGATTATGATGTCGAACTAGCCGACAGAAAAATAATTGGAGTTAATACTATCATACGGGGTTGCACTTTAAACTTCTTAAATCATCCATTCAACATCGACTTAATGCCCGTAGAACTTGGTAGTTTTGACGTCATAATTGGTATGGATTGGTTATCAATGTATCATGTCGTAATCGTTTGTGATGAGAAGATCGTCCGTATTCCCTTTGGGAATGAGATCTTAATTGTTCATAGTGACCCTGGCGGAATGTTGTTGGACGCCGTGGTTGATGGTTGGCGGGGGGGATGGTGGTGGGGGGTGGGTGGGAGGCGGGGTAGAGGTAGGGGTATGGTTAGGGGGGCGGGGGAGACTGTTGTGTGTGGACTTTTGTTCTGTATTTTTTTTTTTTTTTTTTTGTATATTATTTTATAATTGGTGTATGTTTTTTTCTTTTGTTTTTTTTTTTTTTTTTTTTTTTGTTTCTGGATTGTTTATCTGTTTGTTTTGTGAGTGTAGATGAGTAGTTATGTGTTTTGTATGTCTTTGTTTTGTGATTTGTTATTGTTTGAGTATTATATGATTCTTTTTTTTTTTAAGTTCTATCTCTTTTGTTTTTTATGTACTATGTGTTTGTCTGATATATTGTGTTAAGTTCTATAGTTTTATCTTTTTATTTTTATATTTTTTTTTGGTGTTTATAATAATATATAAGATTGAGATAGAAAAAATTAATAATATAAAAAAACAAAAATATGTGATAAATCATAATAGAAACATATATCAAAGAATAGATAAGAAAGTTATATAAAATATACTAGATATTAAATATATATAATATTTAAAAAGAAAAGAATATATATAATACATAATATAATACATTGTAAAAACGTCAAGGAAAACAACTACATAATAATGCTTAGAAAATCAACCGGAAAAAAATAGTTATATTAAGTTTCATTAAAAGGGTCTTATATTTTAAAGATAAAATAACAATAATTTATCCAAAGAGCGGCCCCACACAATGTGGACAGTCATCCGTTGTCTCGCGAAACTTTGCCATAAGATATCTGGTTCGGCGACTGTCATTTGACCGCATCGTACCCCCCTCCTATAACGGATCCGGCACTGCACATCGCCCCCGGGCAAACACTTGCACCGCCATTGTTTTTAACCCAATCGTATCCGATTAAAACCCCCATGAGTATTCATTTAATAATCTTTCAGAACTATTTTATAACCATTAAATAAAATATGCTGTTATTCTATTTAAGAAACCGGTTTCGTCCGGGGTCCGAATAAAAAATGGATGTCAACTCGAATAGTCGCGTTTTTCAAAAACGCTTTTAATTAAAAATGAGGAATCAGTTTATTTAATATTTTTATTCTAAATAATACTGATAAATTGAAAAACAAATTTAATTGTTTTTGGTCTTTGTAACGTGTTTCTTCTTTGTCCGCGTTGTATATTGGCTCGAATAATGGTTTGCGGTGCTGGTTTTACCCCTTTTCGGCTCGTTTCCAGGTCTCGGGCAAACTTTAAATAAGTTGTCATGGAATGTCATTTCCACATCAAATAAAATCGGATTTCAACTCGAGTATTCGCGTTATCCGCAACGCTTTTAATAAAAATGATGGCTAATTTATTTAATATTTTTATTAAATAAATAATGATAATTAAAAACAAATTTAATATTTTTTTTTTGTCCGCGTTGTATATTGTTCGAAAAATGTTTGCGGTGCTGTTTTAGCCCTTTTCAGCTCGTTTCCAGGTCTCGGGCAAAACTGAAAAGTTGTCAGGAATATCATTTCACATCAAATTGCTTTAGAGTCCGAGTCGTGAATACGCGATTTAGATGATCGTTCTTATAAGTCAAGCCAGACCCAAAAAGTCAAAGGATATAATCGTCATTCAAAATTCGAAAATTCTCGGATGTTACAGTACCTACCCCTTAAAGAAATCTCGTCCCGAGATTAAATTTGTGTTATCCGATTGTGTGACCAAGGAAAGACTTAAGGTTCAATAAACTCGTTATGAACCAGGCGCTGATAACTTTATTCAGCAAAATTCGGTGTTTCTACACTTCTCAATCTACCAAAATTTTGGCTAGGTTTGTCCAGGATATTTAATCCATCAAAATGGGTATCTCAAATATATCATTACAGATCTTATGACTGATCTAACCGTGTTATAGGGAAAGTCTCATTATAGTGAAAACCTCAAGAAAAATGTGTAGTCGCGTGAGTATGTTCGTATAAGTTTCTAAATGTCCGAGGACGGAGTCTCGTTTCTACTATCTGTAAGGTTTGATGATTCACATCAACGTGGCTTATGGATGTAAGTACCCAACTTAATTGGCAGTACTTAATTAGTATCATGACTTAAATTGGTGTACTATTGGTCTGCAATGAATAATTCAACTGAATGCTATATCGACATAGGCTTATCTTGTTCAAGGTAGGTTTCATCACCTAGTTGATAGAGTTTGTACAATCTGGGACCACTCCAGGACCCAACAACAGCAACCATAACGACAATAACTAGGACAAATGGGGATGGGATGCAGAGGGTGAGGATCCTCCGAGAAACAATATTCCCAGAATAAAGTTTAATAAATGAGAGGAGCTCGCGAAAGAACTTATGCGATAGGCGGAGGATGATGGTACTCGGTCGTTAGTTCGAGGATGACGCAACTCCAATAGTTCAATTGTGTAACAAGTCTGTTAGCTCCACTAACAGTTCGTGATCGCGAGGATTGGCAACGGCAAGAGTAATAACTCAAGAATGAGATAAGGTAGCCCCAAGTGAGGCCTTAAGATTCTGTTGAGTGGTAGAACACGATTGTGTTTCTAGACCCTTTTTAACAGATTCTGGCGATTTTCGAATTCAGATTCATACTCGTGTCATATCGGATACCATTAAGCCCACTCATTTATAATTCATTATTTGCATAAAGAAGCGTCCTAATTTATGTAAATAATCAATTGATAAACTTATGGTTCGGTGATTTATAATTTATTTATTTAAATGAAGAGGCGTCCCAATCCTTTTAAATAAACAGATCATAAATCCTCCTACTTAATAATTCCCGATGCAATACGCGTACCCACATAACTTTCAATGTGATAGATGACATGACGATGCATGTGCTCTAATGAGTATGGGACGAGTGATTTAAAACTCGTCTTTGGAAGCTGGGAGTAAAAACTGCCAGGCGAGATCAATATAGAGTTCAAGATAGTTAATGAGTACCTTGGTTAGAGTAAACCAGGTAAAAGTCTCGATGAACCAGTCAGCATAGCAATTATCATATAAATCTTCCTATTACAAGTCCCGCCTATACAAGACTTGTAACATTTAGATTCATACATAATCCTATGGAGACAGAATTATAACGGCCTTCGTGTAATACGATATTATATAAAGTTATGAAGAAAATAATATTCTTAGAGACCATTGTTTAACTTACAATGTCTGATAACGAAGTGAGACCATTGCGCAACTCACAATGTCTAACGAGTAGAATGAGACCATTGTGCAACTCACAATGTCTAAGGTATAATTGAGACCATTGTGCAACTCACAATGTCTAAGAAGTAAAATGAGACCATTGTATAACTCACAATGTCTGACGAGTAGAATGAGACCATTGTGCAACCCACAATGTCTTAAAAATATTCTGGTATTTATATAATAATTCTTATATAAATAAGCGTACGATATACGCGAAAGGAATGCAAGCATATATATATTATATATATATGTATGATATATATATATATATATATATATATATATATATATATATA
>BQNB010186065.1:0-12160 GCA_026074375.1 Tanacetum coccineum
ACATTTTGAAAAACCCTGTAAGCATAAGAAGATAAACCCAATTTGAAATAAGATGTAATAAGTGTGTTAAAAAAGTAAGTGCTTGTGGGGTTGTTTCGGTGTTTGAGTATTTGAGCATGTGTTGCAGTTCCTAAATGAATGTTGTTGGTTTGAACTGATTGTTGGAGTAAAAGAGGGATGTTGTAGTTGCTGGGTTTAGATAGTTGAAAATGTTTGGGTGGTTTATCGGGAATGTGGAGGTGATGAGGCTGAGATGCTAATGGCAGCAGCAGCAGCAGCCATGGATTAGACAAAGGTTGGTGTGAAGAGGAAAGATTGCAATAGTCTCTTATGCGAATCCACTATGATACTTTGTTTAAGCTTAGCAACTAACGACAGCAATGTGTCGGGAAATTTCGGGGATCGTATTTACCATCTTCATCCTCGTTTCTCAGCATCATCCTCATCCTCGTCCCCATCCCCATCGGGGAATCGATTTACATCCCCATCCTCGTACCCAATGGGGATTAGGAATCCCCACGGGGATTCGGGGATTTTTCGCCCATATAAATTGAGCATAAAAATTACACAACTAAACGAAAATATAAAGAATTGACCTACATAATGTCTTAGAACGCATACGTTGTACATAGTTTGATTAATTAAAATTTCATTCAACTTTAAAGTATCGTAAATACTAAAATATCACATATACTATATAAATAAAAATGGATCGAATGTGTGTATTCAGAAAATATATTAGTTGAATAATATGTAGTTAGTACTTAACATTTTTAAAGTAGTCGATTCATTAAATATGGCATATACATATAAATATACTTCAAGTATAATACTTGTCAATACTTACTAACTTATACATATACATGTACATGTAGAATTAATATACAAATAATTTATATATATTTGTACATTAAAAAGTTCGGGGTCGGGTACGAGGCCGGGGATTTATGTTATCCCCATCCCCGCCCCCATCCTCGGTTTCATAATTCGGGAATTTCCCGTTCCCATCCCCATCCCCGGTCAACTCGGGGATTCCCCGGTTAATTCGGGTTTGAGGACCGGGTCCCCATCAGGTACGGGTTTTATTGCCATCCCTAGTTGTACACTACAACCCAATAATTAAAAAAAATGGGTGTCCAAATCATGTAGTGGATTGACTAGAATTTTTTTTCTACAATCAGTAGTAAATTATTATACTGTACCTACTAAATCAACAACGTTCGTTGATATAATGATTGAGATAAGTGATAAATTCCATGAATCCATCGTTTTCAACTGGAGCATGCATTATAAGTACTTTAATTTACTCCAATTTTCTTAAAATTATTATATACCTATAAAAAACACACATTTTAAAAAAGTACATTTATTATTGTTTTTTTTTCTTACTTTTTAATAGAATAACAGTTTTATCAGCTAATTATTTAAAATCTTATTTAAAGTTTATAATAATAATTTTAATCAAATATAATATAGTAAACTTCATTAAACTTCTCTATCTATTTTTAGTATTGAACAATTAAATTTGGACTAGTGGATATTTATAGTGGTGTTTGATTTGCTGTATTTTCTAAGCATACTCACAAAAAATAGCACAAATCTATGAGTTTTAAGCACTCATAGTTAAGTTGACTTGTGGATACTCTGTCTTTAATTAGGTATTAAATCAACCTCCTTTTTATGTTGCTTAAATATAAAGTATTGTGGTGAGTTATTTTGCATACCAGTTTCTCCTTGCATATCAAGGGACAAATCTTGACCATCCATTTTATTATATTAAAAAGACATGATTTAAGATTAAAAAAAAAACATGGGGGACTAAATGTGTAAATTTACTTAAAACTCACCTACCACTCCATCATTATTTGTAGTGTTGGTAATCTTGCGCCAATTTGCCAATTAATTGAGTCTTTTTTGACTTTTTTGTACGTATTTTTACGTTTCTTTACGTTTTTTACGTTTTTATACGTTTTTATACGTTTTCGTCTGTTTTTTTACGTTTTCGGCCGTTTTTTACCGTTTTCGTCCGTTTTTTAACGTTTTCGTCAGTTATTTTACGTTTTCGTCTGTTTTTTTTAATGTTTCGTCTTTTTTACGTTTTCGGTTATTTACGTTTCGTCAGTATTTTTTCGTCTTTTCTACTTTAGTCCATTTTTTTAACTCGTTTTCGTCAGTTATTCACTTTTCCGTTCTTTTTCTACGTTTCATCCGTTTTTTTTACGTTTTCATTCGATTTTTTCGTTTTCGTCCAGTTTTTTAGGTGGTTCGTTTTTTTACGTTTTTCGTCAGTTTTTTACGTTTTCGTCAGTTTTTTACACTGTTCGTCTAATTTTTTACATTTTCATCCGTTTTTTTTTATGTTTTCGTCTGGTTTTTTTACGTTTTCGACTGTTTTTTCGTTTTCGTCTAATTTTTTTTTACGTTTTCGTTTGTTTTACGTTTTGTCCATTTTTTTTACATTTTTCGTTCGTTTTTAACGTTTTCCCGTCTAGTTATTTTACGTTATTTGTATGTTTTTTTACGTTTTCGTTCATTTTTTACGTTTTCGTCTGTTTTTTACGTTTTCATCCGTTATTTTACGTCTTTGTCAGTTTTTTTACGTTTTTTTCCGCTTTTTTAACGTTTTCGTCAGTTATTTCACGTTTTCGTCTTTTTTTACGTTTCATCCGTTTTTTTTACGTTTTTGTCAATTTTTTTACGTTTCGTCTGTTTGTTTACGTTTTCGGCAGTTTTTTACGTTTTCATCTGTTTTTTTTAAACGTTCTATTGTGTTCGTCTAATTTTTTACATTTTCGTCCGTTTTTTTATGTTTTCGTCTGTTTTTTTACGTTTTCGTCTGTTTTTTACGTTTTCCCTTTTTTCGTTTTCGTTTGTTTTTTTACGTTTTCGTCCATTTTTTACGTTTCGTGCCGCATTTCCGTTTTTTAACGTTTTCGTCAGTTATTTTACTTTTTGTCTGTTTTTTTACGTTTTCGTCCATTTTTTCGTTTTCATCCGTTTTTAACGTTTTCGTCAGTTATTTTACGTTTTCGTCTTTTTTTTCGTTTTTCATATTTTTTTATGTTTCCTTCGTTTTTTACGTTTTTTTTACATTTTCTTACTTTTTCGTACGTTTTTTACATTCTCATACGTTTTCATCCGATTTCGCACGTTTTGGTCCGATTTCGCACATTTTCGTTCGTTTTCCCACGTTTTCTTACGTTTTCACACGTTTTCTTACGTTTTCGCACGCTTTTGTCTGCATTCGCTCACTTTCGTAGGCTTTCTCGCGTTTTCGCCAGCTCTCGCGCGTTTTCGTCAGCTTTCGCGCGTTTTCATTAGCTTTCGCACGCTATCCCGTTTTCGTACGCTTTCGCCCGATTTCTCACGCTTTCGTCTACTTTCGCAACGTTTTCTTACGATTTCGCATATGTTTTCGTCGGTTTTTGTACGTTTTCGTTGTCTGTTCTCGCGTATTTGTTTTTTTCCACGTTTTTGTCATTCGTCTTTTCGCACGTTTTCTTTTGTTTTCGCACGTTCTCGTCCGTTTTCATAGTCCGTTTTCATATGTTTTCGTCCGTTTTCGGTCGTTTTCAGACGTATCCATCCGTTTTCATATGTTTCAGTCTGTTTTCTTACGTTTTCGTCGGTTTTTGTCCGTTTTCGCACATTTTTGTCTATTTTCGCACGTTTTTGTCCGTTTTCAGATGGTTTCTTCCGTTTCATACGTTATCTATCACTGATATTATGCCAAAAACCTTAAAAACCTAACCATTAAACCCTAACCACTAAACCCTATACCAAAAACCCTAAACCCATAACCTACTAGGTATAATATCTCAAGTGGCTATTATAACATAACTTAAAATCTATACAAAAACTCTAAAACCTAACCACTAAACCATATACCAAAAACCTAAACCCCTAACTACTATCGGTATTATATCAAAGTGATATTTATCATAAACTACAAAAATCTATTACCAAAAACCCTAAACCTATTATAAATTAACCTTTATTACTAAAAATTTAAACCCCTAACCACAAGTATAATATCACAAATGAATATAACATAAACTTTAAAATATATGCGAAAACTCTAAACCCCTAACCACTAAACCTATACAATAATACGCCTAAACCACTAATACCCAGGTATTAATATCACTAGTGTGTTTCATAAACTTTAAAAATATATACCAAAAACCTTAGACCTTATACCAAAAACCCTAAATCTCTAACCACTTGGTATAATATCACAATTGATATATACATAAACTTTAAAACCTATATCAAAAACCCTAAACCCTTATACACCTCTAACCTTATACCAAAAACCATAACCGCTTATACACTAAACCTTCTATACCAAAACCCTAATCCACTACTGCTAAACCTATACCAAAAAACTTAAACCACCCTCCCTAACCACTAATCACTATACCAAAAACCCTAAACCCGAACTACTAATACCATTTACAAAAACCCTAAACCCTTAACCTACCTAGGTATAATATCACATCAAGTGATATTTACATAAAACTTTAAAATTATATGCAAAATCTCTAACCCTTTAACACCATTAAACATATAGCAAAAACCTTAAACCAATAACTACAAGGTATAAATACTCACTCAAATGATATATACAGAAAATTTAGAATATATACAAAAACCCCTTAAACCCTCTAACAGCTAACCGTTACACTAAAAACTTTAAACCCTTGAACCACAGTATATTATCACATGTCTTTATATTATACATAACTTTAAAATCTATAACCTTATCCCTAACCAATAGGAATAATATCACAAGTGATTATAAACACAAACTTAAAATCTATACCAAAAAAACCCTTAACCCTCTAACCACTAAACCATATACCTAAACGTTACACCCTAACTATTAGATATAATAATCACAAGTGATATATACTTAATACTTTAAAATCTTTTACCAGAACCTTAACCCCTAACCACTAAAACCCTCTATACCAAAACAACTCACTAAACCTTCTAATTACTATGTATAATATCTCATTAGTATATTACATAAACTTTAAAATCTATACCAAATTATCCTAACAACACCTAACCTTAAACTATATAACCAAAAACCCTAACAACTCCATAATCTCTAAAAAAAATTATACCAAAAACCCCTTATCCACAATCATATGTATAATATTACAAGTGATGTATATATATTTAACTTTAAAATCCTATACTAAAAACCTCTAAACCCCTAACACTAAAATTTTTTACCGCAAAACCTAAAACCCTTTATACCATAACACGTAAACACCTAACCTCTATACCATATACCAAAACCCTAAACCCTATACCACTAAAACCATTACAATACCTCTATAACCTCTAAATCACTAAACCCTGTGCCAAAAACCTTCAACCCTCCTCTCTAACCACTAATCCTTATACCTAAACCCTAAACCCCGATAACCACTAAACCCTATGCAAAAAAACCCTAAATCCTTAAACATAGGTTAATATCACAAGTCGGTATATACATAACTTTAAAATCTTTCACCAAAAACACTAAAAAACCCCTGAAGAATACCCTTTACCAAAAACATAAACCATGCTAACACTTGGTGTAATATCACAAGTGATTATATACATTTAAACTATTAAAATTATATACCCTACCTTAAAACCCTCCCTAACACATAAACTATATATCAAGACCCTTAAAATCATAACCACTAAAACCTATACCAAAAATACCTTTTATAAACTTTAGATTCACTCGTAGCTAACAATTATTTACCCTCTGACATTGTGTACATAGTGATAAATGTAGTATCAACGCGTTTGATAAATACAATATATAATTAAATCTTGTGTTAAGTAATTATAATGTGACATGAAGTTATGGTATTTCAATTTTTATTAATATCACATGTGATATAATGCATTTAATGTGACACTAATTGTGATTATTTTTGAAAATCTTAACATGTAATCAATGTTATTTATCACTTGTGATATTATACTGTTAGTAGGATTAAAAGGGTTAAACATAGTTTTTATAGTGTTTTAATTTAATTTTCTACATATTATGTTTTATATATCGTTAGAATGGAAAATTTGTATATTTTTATGTCAAGCGATGATCAATCATTTAATGTTTTACCACCAAATTATGTTATATCACATGTGATACTTCAAGCATGGGTTTGTGATATAAAAAAATAAAATTCTTCGTTATCATCAACTTCTATAAATAAACTATTTTGATTGGAGGTCCTAAAATTATTGTATGATAATTGTTTAGAAAGTAAGGATATGTACTTTTAAATGCCAAAATGATGAATCAGTTGGAGTGTCCACCCAAATATTTATACCGTTTTACGAAAGTTTGTGGAAGTGTTCTAACTTTAACTGATTAGTGTAATATCACAAAGTGATTATATCATATCAAAATAATGCACGAGAAAAAACAAAAATATTACAAAAGAACAAAAAAAAGTTTGTCGAAAGTATAGGAAAGTGCATCTTCTATTTAAGATTATTAATGCTCGTCACGCGATCGGTGTAAATTTATAAATCTTAACCGTTTTACGGTTTTTGCGGTATGTGATTTTTAAAAATAAGGGTGATGGAAAGTGTGTTTTAAGTAAAAAACACAAAGGTAAGAAGGGGGTGGGGTTGTTTTTATGGTTTATATCTTATCCATTAGATAAAGTTAAATCTTAGATTAATCATCACAATTAGATCAAACTCAATATGGATGGTATGTTACTAAATACATGCGAAATGAGAATTAAATCAATACAAATATAAGTATTCGGGTGAAGCCTATATAGATTTAAAAAAGTACTCTACCTAGTTTTTTCGAAATTCTGAATGAAATTATTCCTATAATGATAAAAGTTATTAAATTTGTATTGCTGAAGATAAAAGATATGAAATAAAGTTGTTTGAAGAAAGTTTTTCTATAGTTTTGATGGTTTATACTCTATGAGGTGAGATCCTCAAAAAACAAGGGCAAAAAAAAAAAACAAATGGGTTAATCCTAACCACTCATTTTTTCATCATTCACTTTTCCACTTTTTTTTAAAACTCAAATATCTAGCAAACGATAAATACGTTAAACGAAAAAAAAAAAAATTACTACCATCGCGACGAGAGTATTTTTTTATCTATTCTATAGAGGGGCACTTATATATACTTTCGCCGGAACTTTTTTCGATTTTTTTTTTTCATTCACGTCAGAAAAAATCTCATGGGAATTTTTTGAAATCACATGAGATTCGTGATACAAATCTCTTGTGATTTTTTCAGACGTGATGAAAAAAAACCCGGAAAAAGTTAGTCGAAGTTATCGCAACGATGTATTTTTTATCTTTTCTATAGAGGGCACTTCTATAATATATTTTCGTACGAACTCTTTTTCGATTTTTTTTACAATCACGTCTGAAATAAAGCACATGTGATTGTATACAAATCACATGTGATTTTATTTATCACATGAGATTGTGATATAATCTCATGGGATTTTTCTAGACGTGATTTTCACGACGTACTTTTTTTTCGGATTTATTTTTTCAATCACGTCTTAAATAAATCACATGAGATTTTGTTATACAAATCACATGTGATTTTGTGAATTCAAATGAGATTGTGATACAAATCTCATTGTAGATTTTTTCAGACGTGATTGAAAAGTTCGTCGAAAGTATCACACATTTTTCTTAAAACTCAAATATCTAGCAAACGATAAATCGTTTAACGAAAAAAAATACACCATCGCGACGAGTATTTTTTTTATCTTTCTATAGGGGGCACTTCTATATACTTTCGACGAACTCTTTTTTCGAATTTTTTTTTCAATCACGTCTGAAAAAATCACATGAGATTTGTATCAGAATCTCATGTGATTTCAAAAAATCCCATGAGATTTTTTCTGACGTGATTGAAAAAAAAAATTCGAAAAAAGTTCGTCGAAAGTATATAGAAGTGCCCCTCTATAGAAAGATGATTTAATTCTCGTCGCGATGGTATGTTTCGTTTTGCGTAACGATTAACGGTTTGTGAGATATTTAATTTTTAAAAAATAGGGTGAAAGTGGGTTTTTTTAATTAAATTAAAATAAGAATTAATCTAAACCATTAGATAAAAATAAAATGGATGGATAAGATGAAGCGGTTTGTTCTTTTTTTTGACCATGTTCCTTATGGAACTTTTCTCATACATACAAATATACTTCAAATATAATACTTGTCAATATTTACTAACTTATACATATACATGTACATGTAGCATTAATATACAAATAATTTATATATATTTGTACATTAAAAAGTTCGGGGTCGGGTACGGGGCCTGGGATTTATGTTATCCCCATCCCCGCCCCATCCCTGGTTTCATAATTCGGGGATTTCCTGTCCCCATCCCCATCCCCGGTCAACTCGGGGATTCCCCGATCAATTCCAGTTTGGGGACCGGGTCCCTATCGGGTACGGGTTTTATTGTCATCCCTATTAGCAACTCCAATGGTGAGGTTTTTAGATGAGTATTACAAAAAGCTATTCATTGACTTTATGCAGTGTAACAAAAAGTTTACAAACAACTTTTTGATAAAAGACTTGCTATATGGCAAGCGTTTAATAGAAAGTGATCAAACTATTTCATTAATTCTCTAGTTTGTAGCGTGTTCATCTTATACCCTTCATTTCAACATATTTGTATCACTTTTTCATTTCCATAGTAGTTGCTTTTTACCACTTACTTTTTTTCATCAGTTGCTTTATCATTTCAACAGAAGGCATCATTTCATACAATAGCATAGTTCATATATACACATCCTCTCATTCTGCATAATTTTATACGCCCCCAATTATGTGTGACGAAGGCATTGAACAACTTTTAGCACAAGCAAATGAATTCATCATCGAAGAATTAAATGATGATACCTTCTCACAGTTGTTGTTGATGCTTGCAGAGAAATAACTTCGTGATGAAGCCGAAAGGTCAAGCCGACTACGTATTGAATGAGGTCGAGAAGATGGACACCGTCGTCTTGTTGCGGATCACTTCTGTGATGAACCAGTTTTTCCACCGTGCAAGTTCAGACGAAGGTTTCGAATGAATAAAGTATTATTCATAAAGATCGTAGATGCATTATCCGACCATTATGACTATTTTAAGCAAAGACATGATGCTATTGGAATAAAAGGTCTATCTCCGATACAAAAATGTATTGTCGCTATAAGACAACTAGCATATGGAACACCGGCCGATTATAATGACGAATACGTAAGAATAGGTGAAAGTACTTCCATTTAATGTCTAAAGAAATTTTGTCAAGGTGTAATTGAAATTTTTGGTCCTGTGTACTTGCGAAGACCAAATGCCGAGGACGTTGAGCGTATACTTCACTTGCATTCAGAACACCATGGGTTTCCAGGCATGTTAGGCAATATTAATTGCATGCATTGGCCTTGGAAAAACTGTCCCGTCTCTTGGCAAGGTCAATTCACACAAGGTGATCATGGCGAACCAACAATAATGTTAGAAGCAGTTGCTTCTCAAGATCTTTGGATTTGGCATGCATTTTTTGGTGTCGCCGGTTTAAAAATGACATCAATGTACTAAACCAAAGTACTTTGTTCAATGATCACAAGGACATTCTCCAGAGGTTAGATTTACGGTCAATGGGACGGAATACACAAAGGGGTATTATCTAGCTGATGGCATATATCCACAAATTGCTTCTGAATTCTCTGTTATTGTTCTTCTTTTATATGTCTTGGCTTCTCAATCTAGTAAAGTTGATATGAATGTTTTGTTGTATTGTAAAAGGATATATTCTTTCGTACCATATGAAGCCTATACAAACAATATGAGTAGCACAAAGTTAAGTATACACACAATATCAGTAGCACCAAGTAGTTAACAATCAACACACATGGAGCATTATCAAAATTTCTTTACCAATCTCATGAACTCACCTAATATACCACAAACAAATCAACAAACACAGCCTCTTGGTTTTGACCAATTTTAACATCCACAACAAACAACACCAACTTCAAGAAATATTGATCATGACACCCCAACTTTGCCATCCTTATTTACCTCTCAAAATAGTGTTGAAAATATTGTTCTTGACACCCCAACAAGCAATAAAACAAAAGGAAAAAAGGGGAACTTTGGTCACAAGGTGAAGAGGAATTACTAATAAGTGCATGGGTAACTATTTCCACGGATAATGTAACTGGAAATGCACAACAAGGAAAAGATTACTGGCGTCGAATCACAAACTACTACAACGACTATAGAAAATCTTTTCCTCCAAGAACACAACTGAAAGTAAAGGCGCATTGGTATCAACTACTACCTTCTATTAATGATTTCAACCATATATTTATTGACGTTAAAAGGCAATATCATAGTGGGTGGTCAGATGACCAACTAAAGGATGTTGCAAGAAAATTGTATTACTTCACACACAATAAAGCATTAAAATATGAGCATGTGTGGGCAATTGTGAAAGACGAACCTAAATGGAACGCGGGAATCACAAATGAGGATCAAACAAAGAGAAGAAAGACTACGACGTCGGGTAGTTACACCTCATCATCAGACGGACAAACAAGCATTAACATTGAAGATGAGGAAACTCAAGTTCGTCCCATTGGCAAGAAAAAAGCAGATAGAAAACAAAAGGGAAAAGGAACTACTTCAAGCCCCGAAGTAAATAAGGGATTAAGAGATTTAATTAACAATACTAACACGATGCGGATGGCTCAGATAGATGAGGTAAATGAACACATCAAAGAGATAAAGGAATCATACAAATCTTCAAAGAGAATAGAAGAACTACGAATCCTATCGCAAAGTACACAAGGCATGACCGACGAACAACTAGGGTATCATAACATGTTGTGTAGTGAAATTAAAGCTAAATATGGAATTTAGATTTAGTTTTACCTTTTCAAATATCATATGTTCTACTATCTGTTATATTATTTATGTTAGTGTAATTTTCTGCATATATCATGCATGAACCAGTGGTTAATTTGCATATTGAGGAATTTTGTATATGTCCATTTTTGTATATATCATGCATGAACAACTAGCATGGATAGTGGCAATTAAAAACAAACTAGCAGATTGAGGAAATTTTTGCATATGCCATCAGCACAACAAAACAAGTAGCAATTATACATTTACAATCTAGACCATTTTGTAAAAGTATGTATACATAAGGGTAGTTTAGACAAAATATGTGTGAAAAGCTTTTGAAAAGATTTTGTGCATTGGAGTGTATTTGTATGAATGACTTTTTGTAATATAGAAGTTATGAGAAATTAATTGTCATAAATGAGAAAAGTCTTTGATAGATTGAAGCATTGGAGATGCTCTAACGCACAACTCTTTGTTTATTTCATTTTTTAGCTATATTTAATAATTTAAATTTATTTAGATACCAAACTTTATTTGGATACAAAGGGACTAATCTCGCCCTTCATCTCCATCTTAATCCAATGGATGAGATTAAACCCAAAACTCATTTTTATCCTTTTTTCAAATATTAATATCTCTCAAACCGTTAATCGCTAAGCGAAAAATATATACCGTCACGACGAGCATTTAATTATCTTTTTATAGATATCCACTTTGATATAATTTCGACAAACTTTTTTTTCTTCGTTTTTTTACCTTTTTCGTCCTATTTTTTTCGTTGTTGAAACTTGCATGAGAAATCACATGTGATTTAACACTAAAAAAATCAAATGTGATATTAGTGTTAAATCGCATACGATATTACTGATAAATCACATATGATAAAATCACATATAATATTAGTGTTAAATCATACTATATGATTTTAATTCTAATGCAATCCATGTAATTCGATGTTAGTGTTAAATCACATATGATTTTATACGAATATTCAAATTAGTGTTTAATCACATGTGATATGTTCATTCAAGTTTCAACAACGAAAAAGGAATGTAAAAAAGGTGAAAAAATAAAAAAAATACGTGAAAAAAACAAAAGAAAAAAGTTGTTGAAAGTATATATCTATATAAAGATAATTAAAAGCTTGTCTTAAAGATAATTAAAAGCTTGTCTTGATGGTATATATTTTTTCGTTTCACGATTAACAGTTTATGAGATATTTAAGTTTTAAAAAATAGGTGAAATAATA
>BQNB010186066.1:0-12160 GCA_026074375.1 Tanacetum coccineum
CTAATCTAATCCTTATACTAACTACGAGCTAAGACTGTTACAACTTTGGAAGTGACCGACACTTTTCGTGTTTCCAACACAGAGTCACACTTATTTTCCTACCACAAAATCACAAAACACGTTAACGTTTCTCAGCGAAATTCTCTTTGTCATAAGCCATTAGATCTGCATCCATACGCAACCTACATAACCTCTGCAGCCTCATTTCATTGTTCCACAAAACATGATTTAGCAATTCAGCTGTCTTAACCGCCGCATCGACATCCGGCACAGCCTTCAACTCCTTAATAAAATCTACCCTTTCCTTATACGCAGCTTCCATCTCCTCAAGCAAGACGCCCACGCGTCTTGCAAATTCATTATCCTCCTCTGCAGCATTTCGACAGTACAATGCCATCATATCGACCCACTCCCAATCACCAACACGCTCTTTCAACGCCATACACTTCGTTAGCGACGTCATTACTTACTCTCTTGATAAAACACAAGCACATATCTCTTCAACATAAAACTCAATAAATACACACATCAAAATACAATTTTACAACCTATAATTTATCTAAACCAACATCTGTCAACATGCATGCTAAGTGTAAACAAAAAAAATGACACATTTACAAGCTTTTATTACTTATTGAAAACAACAAATAATGCCAATATCTATATCAAACAACATCTGTCCAAAAAATTATCTAAAGAACCATGTGTCACATCCATTGTACACAACAATTACAAACAAATAAAAAGCACACATTTACATGATTCTTTTGGTTAGTCTTTTGAATCAGTAAAAAAGAAACAGCATACTCCATATGCATATCTATCAGGCATGTACAACACATCATTCCACTTCTGACCAAGTTGAGCATCATAGAATTCAAACCACATATACCAATACTTCAAAACAACATAATCTTTCAAAAAAAATCTGCTCAGAATCAGAACACCACAACTAAAAAACACATCATTCCACTTGCTATTGTTTCTTACTATTTATATCAATAGTCATCAATAGTTATCTCTTTCATAACAAGACATATAAAGATAAACAGCCATCTATCACCATGTGACCCTGCATGATGCATAAAAAATCCAAATATTCTCAACTGAGATACTGCCTTTTTTTTCTAAATTCAATGCCAACTACTATGAACCTAATTATGCTTACACCATACTTCCAACTAAAGAAAATAATTATCACTTATAAGTTTTGCAACTCAATATCATACTTCTTACAGGAACACCTGCACACGACATCATAGAAGACATCGCATAGACAATCATCATGACTATACCCCACCAGATGTTTGAGACACCGCCAATAGAAAAAGATAATCCAGCAGGCACGACACAAGCACGCCCAAGTCCCATAGCTGCAAAAAGATCGCTCAACACAGACATATCCTTAGAAGCCAAAAAAAACAAAGGGACTGAAACGTTTAGTATGGAACAAAACAATATCTGGCCTGAAATGTTTCCGGCATTTTGGTAAATCAAGCGTATGACGAAACTTAGTACAAGCCAGTAGATGTGTATTCTATGTTTGTCTAGCTTAAAATGCAAGAAAAGTTGCTATGTGGTTAAACAGTTTCTGGCATTTTGGTAAACCAGTCGTATAACTAAAAATACAAGTGAACTCACTATGTTTTATGTTTCTCTACGTTCTACATTTGTCCATGTTAAAATGCAAGTGAAGTCACTATGTTTTGGGTTTGTCCGGGCTGTAATAAGATACTTACCTTTAGTTTACTCATTTTACATGTCATCCGTATCAACGAAATGTATTTTAGCCCCGCCCTCTGCGGCGAAGCGCGGGCTGAAATCCTAGTTATATTATAAAAACTTATAAACATTGGGGGAGCTGGGTCACATTAATTGTTTTTGACCCGCCTCTACCCATTCACCTCACATCACAAAATCCGGTCCATACCCGATCCGTACCCGCTCCTCCCAATAATTAATTCAACCCAGTATCCTTATCCATACCTTCCCATGCATTTATAATTTTTTGCCCGACCCACGCATTTATTATCAACCCGTCCCTTTTGATAACACATATCCAACCCTCTCTCCTCATATGTGTCCCCACCGAGTTTTTAACATACTGATACTGGATTCCTGATTTTCTTCCCAATCTGATTTTCTTTCGAAGTGTGATTTTGATTATCTCTTATTCTTCTATATCAACACATGGATGTTACCGATTTGTTGAAGTTTTTTCGTATACACTTTGTGGGGATATTAGCTGGTATGTACCTTTTTTTTGTTTTTTGTTGTTTGTTAGGGTTTTAGTTTAGTTTATTTATGTTTTGATTTTGAAATTAGGCCTGTCATATGATTTTGAAACTAGGGTTTAAAAAAATTAGGGGTTTTTGCAACTCTGACGCTCTCATGACCCAGTAAGGTGCATAAACACTTTGATTCCGGGTTAGGGCTGTGTGATTGTATATTGTTTTCCTAAATAACAAATCTTAAGCATCTGAAGCCGTTTTTATAAGATGATAATGAAACCGTTCCCAAGAGGTAGTCATGATATTAATTAATGTTCTATAATCTGGTTCGATTAAATTTTGGGTTACGTATATCTTGGCGGGGAAAACTTGCAAAGTTTGCAGCCATGGCGGTCGTATCCTCATATCTGACATATCCGATTCCTTACTTATCTGAGCCTCAAAACAATAAAAAATTTACTTTTTTCAGAAATCTTCATTTTTAGTATTGCAAATGTTATGACACTTTTTTAAGCATATTATGGCGATAATGTTTTCTGTAAAGCTTTTGTTCTTACTATGGTGATGTGGCTGTTTTAATGACAGGTTTATGATGGATTGTTCTATAACATTCAACTTTTAATAGGCCAGAGCCACACAGAAAGCATTTACAAATGTGATTGTATTGGCATTGGTGGTAGCTTCCTTGGTTCATTGTTTGTGCACACTAGCTGCTTTCCAAACATGTAAGCTTTTATAACTAATGTGTTGTCTGCTCTTAGTAGAAGTTCTAATATTTCATAAGCATAAAACTTACATAAATTTGAAGATTAGCAAGAGTCGTGTTTATTGTTTTGTATTTAAGTATGTATATGAAGAAAAAAACCATATATTAATTGCTTATTAATAATATACGTTTTTAAGAACTAAATTAAACTGGTTTTATAAAAGTTAATATGTAGTTTGTAAACTGGCTTTTTTAATAAAACTTATAAACAAATACTGATATCACACGTATTGCTTTGTTGTTAACAAAATCCTGAAAATGCCATTTCCATCCAAACAGAGTGAAACGATGCATCGTATCAACTAGAAATTTATATATTCGCCAAAAGAAAAAGTTAGCACTGTCACACCCCCAAACGGGGCCTGGACGGAATACGTGTCCGGGGGCGTGACGTCGTAATATTTATCACACAAAGTACAAAGAATGACCACTAATGGACGTTTTAAAATCATAACTCGTTGTATTCATTAAAAATAGATAAGTCTTACAAGATTTAAAATGAAAATTTAAAATGTTGCGGAAGCATAATTAAGTTTTCAAAAGACAACGAGTATAAATAATAATAAAGTCTTAAGATGATATCATATTGCACGTAGACTCCACATAGCACATCAGAGGAGTCCAAAGCTAAGCATCTGAGAAAAACATGCTTAAAATGGTCAACATAAAGTTGAGTGAATTTATAGGTTTAGTTCAAACGATGTTATAGTGGACCACAAGATTTTAAAACGTATGCGACAGTTATAACAGATACAACTTCACATAAAGAGGTATTTACGTTGCACTAAGCTCATGACACCGAAGCTAATTCCGAACGTAGCATATAACATGCCAAATAATTGCTTGCCCTTCCAGGTGTCCGACCAAAGACCACCTAACTAGATTCGACATGACATATATCCGTTAGTCCTTGGATAACTCAAACTAGTGAGCGCTACTCACCCGGATAGGGGTAATTTGTCCCAATAGATCTATTTATTCACTCGCGGCGTGATCCCTCAACCGGTCCTCCGGTCAAGAAAATTAACATTTCAAGAATAGTTCGGAGCAAATAGAGGTCTAAACAGTCTACATTAGGCAACACGTAAACAGGGAAATCTCACGTATAGTACTTGTGTCCAGTTTTAAAAACAAGCAATGTTTCTCACCCCAAGTTATAAAATATTTATTCAAAACGAGTAAAAGAGTGGGGCTATGAACTCACCTTATGCGAGTTGTAGATAAAAGGAAATCAATTAAATGAAGACGAATCTCACGGTCCTAGCGACAAACCTAACATATAGCGCGTTGAAGAATAATGTTACAATGATCTAACACTTAACACAATAGCTTATTCACCAAGCATGAGTAACACGACGTATCCTTATTCCAAACGTACTTTTGAAAGTTATAAGTTTTGACAAGTCTCGACTCCTTGAAACATTGGTTCGATGATGGTATATATATAAAATATATAAGAATCAGATCAATGATAAAAAGATTCCGGAAGAGATATTCCCGGGTCGTATGTCCCTTACGAGGCTTGCAATTTGAAATTTATTCACACCTGTTTATGAGAAATAGAATGATGGAAATAACCGATATAATTAAACC
This sequence comes from Tanacetum coccineum, assembly GCA_026074375.1. NCBI lineage: Eukaryota > Viridiplantae > Streptophyta > Magnoliopsida > Asterales > Asteraceae > Tanacetum > Tanacetum coccineum. Next base: position 4,591 of record BQNB010186066.1, read on the forward strand.
AAAGTTAATTAAATAAAACCTAATTAATCTACTGGAAACAAATGATAGGAAAAGTGATCTTAATAAACGACGGGAAACAAATTAGTTAATAAAAGAAATCCTAAAAATAAATCCTAAATTAAAATACGGGTACAGAATCAGGTATCGGGAACCCTAAATACTACAAATTAAGAAAATAAATGTCTAAATTAAATTTAAAAAATCAAAATTATATTCTAATTAACTTAAACTTGAAAAATAAAGAAAACTAAACAAAAACGGAGGGGTTTGAATGTAAAAGCGGAAAAGAATCGGTGAAAACTATACGCTATAAAAACGGGTCTAAAACTGAAATTTAAGAAAAATTAAGCCTACACTAAATTTTATATTTTTCCTAGACACTAAATGACAAAAGAAAATTTTACAAAAAAGAAAAATATTTTTTTATTAATTTTTGGATTTTTTATAAATTTTTAAAGATTAAATATTAATTAAAACTAAGTAAATAGAAAAAGACAAAAAAATAAAAGTTATAAAAATTCTGAAAAAATAAAATTAAATAAAGAAAAAGTTAACAATTCTAAAAATATAAAAATGCCCAAATTTTACTGTTTTAAATTAAAGTAATTAAACTAATTAATATTAAACCTAATTTAAATTAATTAAATTAAATAAACTAACTAAAGTTAACTAAAAGGACTAACAGTGAAAAGGGAACAAGGACAAACGGGGTAACAGTCTAACTAACCACAGGGACTAACAATGTTAACAAGAAAAGACAAAATTACACAAATGGTCCCTGAAGGAGAACCCCGATTACACAGTGTGTCCAAACAGCTTATTATCAAAAAGCCAAAGAAGCAAACTTGTAAAGGGGACTTAGGAGAACATTTTTCATAAGAGGGGCATAAGCTGAAGTGGGCTGAATAAGCCAGAAAAGTGAGCTTATGGGCTGACAGTGGCTTAATAAGCTTGAAGAGCTTATTGGCTTATTCTTTAAGCTATAAAGCTCAAAATAAGCTGAAAAGTGATGTACCTACTTAAACTAAACTACAACTACTTATTTTATCTAAATGTGAGTGGAATAAGCCCTAGAATAAGCCTGAGCAGGGATAAGCTATAGTGACAGTTTATAAAAAAAAACAGAAAAAGTGCTACTTTAAGCTAGATTTAAGCTAAGCTAAAGAAGGAGTTAAGCTACAAAAGTTTGGGGAATTAAAGAACTACCTATAAGCTACAAAGAAAAGCAAAAAGATCCTAAGGCTTATAATCAAATAAGCTAGAAAAAGTGGGCTGAAATGAGTGTCTAGCACCAGGGGAGGTACAAACAGTGGCCAAGGGGCTTATTTGGGCTTATGCAATAAGCTCTTAAGAGCTTATTGGCCAAAACCAAATACAAACAGAAAATAAGGGGTGGTAAAAGAGCTTATTTTCAAAAGTTGAGCCATTTTGGAGGATTAAAAACTGCTGATAAAGGGGCTTAAGAATGGCTATTCTCAAAAAAAAAATTGCAAAACCAATTTTGACTTAAACTTGGTAATTTAAAGGGACAGCACAAGGGTGTTTTCTTTTTGGCTTCTTGTAACTCAAACAACACAAAATATAAGGTGCTTAAGCTGTTTCAACAGCTTAAGCCCTTATAGGCACTTTGGCTCATTTATATTTTGAAAGAATATAGAAACAACCTAAAAACTTATTTTTAACTTAAAAGTTGTGATTAAAAAGGGCTAATGAAGCCTACACACTCAGCCAAAAGTGGCTGAGTGCACTTGACCCATGCACAACTCATTATGACCCATTTTGGGTCTAAACCAAACACCTCCTTAATTTTTAAAAAAAAGTTTTTAACTGATTTTTGGTTAAGGGAAAGGTAAGAAAAGTAATTATAAGTAATGTTTAACAACTTAAATATATTCTTAAACAAGTTTGAACAGAATTAAAAGGCTTATAAGAGACTTTAATTTTCGACAGTGACAAATTGCAAACTTTGAAATAAACTCTTAACTTTTTATTAAAATTCAGAAACTTACAACAACTGAGTACACTTAAAAGATTAAAAGAAAAGACTTAGGATTGAAAATTAAGCTAAAACATAAAAAAAAGGTGTGTAGGTTCTCGGCTTGGTCTCTCTTCTTTTATAGAGGCTCAAAGCTTTGTCTTTGGACTTGGGTTGTGCTAGCTGTGTGAGTAGGAAGCAATCCCAGCAATCCTAGCCATTGGATTGGCTATTGTCTTCATCTCACCATTGATGGGTTTCGGGTTGTGTGATTGAACTGGAAAGGGGGGTATAAGGGGCAATGGTTTATGGGGAAAGGGTGAGGGATAGCTGGGAGATGTACTAGAGGGATGGGGTGAGCTGTAAACCGTGGGTGAGGGGTGGTTTTAGTTTGGCGGGAAAGGGGGTTCGACAGTTATGGTACGCAGGGTTTAAAAGAGATCTTTGGGGAAGAGGCAACTTTAGCCCTCAAACTTTCTCTCTTTTTCCATTTCTTATTAAGCCCAAAACTAGTTATAACAAAGGTTTGGAAATTAACAGTTTTGGTCCCTCCGTTATTTTTTTCATTTTTCTTTTATAAAACAAGGTTTAAAATAACAAATTTGGTCCTTGAGTTTTATAAAAAAGTAGTTTTGGGCTTTTGTTGGGCTTGGGCTTGTATTGGGCCCACTGGGTTTGGGTTTGGGCCCAATAAGGTATAGGAGAATAAAATATGGTTGTTTGGTAATTGCAATTTCAACCCTTGTGTATTATTTGATAACCATTTTTCTTACAAAAAACATCTTTCAAACATGCGACTTTTGGCCCCAAGTTTTATTTTTCATTTTTAATTATAAAAATACAAAGGTTTTAAAATTTTATATTTGGGTCCTTTGTGTTTTATAAAAAAAAAGTGTATTGGCCTTTTGATTGGGCTTAGGGCTTGTTATTGGCCACTAGGTTTGGGTTTGAGGCCCATAAAGTTTAGGCATGTGTTATTTGGCTATTTTCAAGCCCAATAAGGTTATGAATGTGTTTAGTTTGTACAGATGTCTGAGAATAGATTGGCTTAACTGGGCTAGGATCGGGCCTTCAAAGTCTTCAACAGTCTTGTCAATTTGCACACAAAAAGGGCTGTTGTAATTTGATTGAGTGGCCCATTTGGTCTTCACAGTCTGTCATGAGAAATACTATTGGGCTTTCCCTCCCCTATTCCCCGGGCCCATCAGAAGTTGGTAAAAGAATGCATTCAAATAAGTATTCTTTCAGTTTCCGGCTCCGGTTTACTGCTGATTCTTCAGTATTTACCCTGACTTTGGCCTTTTTGGACTATTGTCATTGATTTTTGCAACGGAGAACATCGGAATTAAACAAGTAAATAATGCAAGCAAAGAGTCTTTTTCCATCAATGCTCATTTTGTCATTTTTGTCTTGGTTTTCTGTCTTTTTTGATGATATCCACTTCCTGCACAATACAAATGCAAAACAAACATCTATTTGGCAGTTTTTGTCTGTTTTTGGTCATTTAAGCTCGTTTTTAGAGGTAAAAGATATGTGTAATTAAGCACTTATCAATACCCCTATATGTTTGTTAAATGATCTCCATGTTATGTTGATCAAACTCAATTCGGGTCATATATTAGTTTATTTATTGAGTATGTAAAAGTTCAAGTGTAGGGATGTTCTATAAACCCCATGATGTATTATTATGTTTAAGAAAGAAAAAAAACAAAAAGGGAGAAAAATTAAGAAAAAACACCGAAAAAAATATATAAAAAGTGACCAAAAAAATTTTGTACGGGCTGCCATTTGCTTATTATATGTTTACGTTTATCATAGAGTCAGGAAAAGAAAAAGAAAGAGTTTGATGTATAATTGTGTAGAGTTTGTACATCTTGTCCAAGTGGTAGAGTCTTTAGCTTAGCAACCAAACCAGCGTGTATTCTTATAAGATAATTAACTCACCACTTTACCTAAAATCCACCCAAAAAGTCACTCCCCAAATATTTCCTATCCATTTCTGTTTCCATGTTATCATATTGCACCTACACCCCACAAACCTTAAAAGAGTTTGAAGGCTAGATCATCCCATGTAGCGACTTTTGTCTCGGCACATCCCAACCTTGCGGCTAAGTGACCAGACTTTTGACATCCCATGGAGACTAGTATCGGGACCCATGGACCTTTGGTGTCAAAACCCTTGGATTTCTCGTATATACATAAAATCACAACTTAAAACGAAATAGTCTTAGTTCAAAAGCATATTTAAATTCAAGAAAAAGAGATTTTCCCTATATTTATTAATTCACATTTACTACACTTAATATAATTACATATCCTTTAAACTAAGGAAATCCTCGACCTTTTAGAAGGTTGCAACACCGGTTGTGAGCCGGCAAGATGCAGCAAACTTTTATCAGTCTCAGATAATTACTATGTGCCTTATTTAGAAGACTGCAACATGGGTTGTGAGCCGGCAAGATGCAGTAAACTTTTATTAGCCCACAGTTTTTTATTATTATCATTACCTCTTTTTTCATCATTTTTTTAACACTTTATGTTACCATGATATAGAGAAAATTTCTTTTTAGAAAATTTAAGTATAAATTTGAACTAAAATTATTGATATCGACCAAACTTCAAAAATTGTTGATATAAGTTTAATTTTCGAAGAGAGCACGTATTAGTCCGGTTAGAAGCTTATGGGAAAGAAAAGCCACAAACTACACTTATGAGCTCTTAAGATTCCAACTAATCCTTGTTTAGTATCTAACTCATAATTAACTCTATCATTTCTCGTTCTTCGCGAATTTAAAATCTTTAATAAAAAGATTAGCGAATGCTTAGTCTAAAAGTTAAGGGGCAAGCTAGAGCTCATCATGCTCGATCAGGTCAAAATTTATTCTTATTCTACCCAGCAGGAAAGTCAAAATTATGACAAAACACTTATTTTATTTTTGAAAATTTTGAAATTTTTTTCATTTTTTGGAATTTTAGTGGTAAAAATAGGATTACGTGATAACAACGGCTGCAGGCACAATCAAATCGAAAGATCCCCCCCCCCCGTACTAGAATTGAACATTGTCCTTGATGTTTCAAGAAGGGTCTCTTACATAAATCTAAAGCCGTTTATTAAGTATGCATAAAGATAAACATTAGTCGATAAGATTGGATATTAGATTCCCATAATGAAGCTGAGGATTGAAGCTCGAGTGAACGAAGGACAAAACCACGAGCACGAGAGGCTTCAAAATCCAGGCAATCCTGGACATACAAAAAAACACAAAGCACGAGAAAGGAAGAGGCAAGCCTCTTCACAACACACTTATTCATTACTACTATTATAATTATATTAGGATAAGCATGGGTTGCCACCCACGAAGAGCTTGTTTATGGTCACTTAGATTGACCCGTCCCCGAATTGAGTTGTTCATGGGGGATAGAAATGGAGACACGGAACATAGAAAACACAGATGTCCTCTCCATAAGAGCAAGGAAAAAATCTCCATCGGGCTTTCAAAAATTTTGATGACTTTGAAAACTTTAGTGCCCCGATGAGATAATTCTGGGAGAAGAGAAGTATAAACTCCTTTAGAAGTGAGAATCCCGAGGTTGAAAACTTTTTTCTCATTTTTAGATGAAAACGAGAGTAGAGTTTCGGACCCGAGAACTTCTTTATGGAAAGGAAGTTCATAAAGAGGAGGATTAAAATCCTCAAGAATTAAAGAAGCATTAGATATGGATATCTTCTTTACATTCTTATCTGGTGTTGCATCGAAGAAGTTGACTTTGAAAAAGGTTCTCATAATGAGTATAACCCGTATAAATAGTTGGGTGGGGGGGGGGGGGGGGGGGGGGGGGGGGGGGGGGGGGGGCTTTGTCCTCGTTATTGGTTGAAGGCAAAGCATCAACCTTGGAAAAATCCTCATAGAGAACCGAGTCACACTTGGAGGAAGGAAGGAAATCAATTGATCTAGGAGGATCAAGTTCATCAATCAAGAGTTTAGACTCTTTGATTTTATCTTCCTTTAAGTCAAATGGATCATCATAAACATCATCATTATCGGACTCAAGTTCAACAAGATCATCATCGACATTATCATAAAATGGTGGAGATTAATAATCAAGAGTATGTTCATCGATGAACATCTCTGGAATGGTATCAACAAGATCGTTATTAGGATCTGCAAGATTACCAACCGAATCCTCAAGAATAGAATCCATTTCCTTGGTAGATATGGGATAAATCAAATATTTCTATTTCCTACGATCGGATTTCGATATCAAAAGGAAGATCACCAATTCCTGGATGAATGTAAATAAGAGCGAGTTCACACGCAAACTCCTCTAACAATATCAAGAGAAGGAGAATGGTACTGCCACATAATATGATTAGAAAACTTCCGTTGAAGTTAAATCGTATGAGAAGAAAAATTGGGATTGCCACTATAGATGATTTGTATGTCAAACAAATCTTCAAGATAATCCTCATATGAAACATTGCAGAAATCAATCATGTTGATTGATTCTTTGTGAGGTTGGTTTGAATAGTTTGAAGTGTCATGTCTCATATTCAAGGTTAATCTTTCATCACCGTCATGAAGAATCATTTCTTCTCCGTGAACGTCAATCAAAGCACAAGCGGTCCGTAAGAAAGGTCTTACCAAGATGAGGAGGAATCGAGGATCGCTCTCATAATCAACGATGACAAAATCAGCGGGGAATGTGAACTTTCCAACCGAAACAAAGACATCTCTTTGCAATCTAAAAGGCCATTGTACAAAATTGCCCTGTATAGCTAGTTCAATGGTCATGAGCGGGTGGAAATAAGCTCGGGTAAACCTAACTTTTTTCAAACCGAGAGTGGCATCAAGTTGATGCTAGCACCTAGATTGGCTATGGCCTTGCACTTGAGCTCACTAAAACCACACGGAATGAGAAATTTCCCAGGATCTCCTAGTTTCTCGGGTAACTTCTTAAGGATAACCGCTGAACAATTTTTATTAAGGGGTGTGTTTGCCAGCTCTAAAAGTTTCTCCTTATTAGAAAGGAGACTTTTAAGCATTTTTTGGTATTTCGGGATAAGAATCAAAGCATCGGAAAGAGAGATATTGATGTGAAGTTGTTTGAACATTTGCCAGAATTTATGAATTTGGATTTCATCTTTTTCTTGTTGTTTTTCTTGGTTCATTCTTGAAGGATAAGGGATATGAGGGTGAAGAGGATCCCTTTTGTGCACCACATAATTCTTTAGAGAATCAGGTTTAGCTTTTTGGACAAGAAAAGGTGGGACCTTAATGGTATACTCAACGAGTTCCGGGTCCGTTAAAGTCTCCTCTGTACGTTTATCCTCCTCCGGATTAATGAATGGAGGAGGCATTGGAACGGAAGGTCCATCAAGAACAATAACACTTTGGGTGGTGATGGCTTTCAATTCACCTTTCGGGTTAGCAATGGTGTTGCCAGGGAGAGATCCCAAACCCGAAGAAGAAGTGGTATGTGCTTAATTACACATACCTTTTACCTTTAAAAATGAGCTAAAATAACCAAAATCGGACTTAAAATGTCAAATATACGCTTGTTTTGCTAATTGTATTGTGCAGGAACGGATGACTA
>BQNB010186067.1:0-12160 GCA_026074375.1 Tanacetum coccineum
CCGGAATATACTTGGGAACGAGAAGATTTCTTCAAAAGAAATTACCCTTATCTTTTCTCGAGTAATCAGAAGACAAGAAAAAGGAATCGAGCACCGGGACAGCGCACCCGTAAGGAGGGGAGGATGTAACATTCCGTATTTAAGGTCACTATTTATTTCAAGCTTTATTTCTATTTTTATTTTATGCAAAGTCATTAATTTTACGTTTACCCGATTTGGTAAAAATTTCCCATTCTTTGCTTTAAGTGAGCCGTATTTAGGAATCTATTCCATCTTCGTGCCTTAAGTGGTTTAATATTCTCATAATACTCTCCGATGATTATAATTTACATCATTGTCATTTTCCGTTGTGTTTCGCGTTTACATAAATTTCTTGCTTAAAACTCGCGTTTTACCTTAAACCATACCTTTTATTTAACTAATACTTACTTTATACTTCAAATTAAATACACAAATGAAAATAAATAAATAAATAATTTATAATAACCCCATTAATAGGCCTATGGCCGGTTTTACCATCTCAACACACAATCACATTTACACTTCCCATAAAACACAATTATATCACTTATACTTTCCATACATGCAACCATCCATTTTCAAAAACCTTCTTCTCTCCCTCTTTGGTCTTGTTTCTGCCGTATAAACCACCACCACCACCATAGTCAGGGGTAAAAGAGTCTTTTACTATGGTTTTGAAACTTTGTAGATAACGATCCTTACATTTTTGAAAACTAGACTCGAAGGGATTTCCAGGTGTGAAAGCCTCATATTTAGAACATTTGTGAGCTAGGAGTTATGAGTTCATCAAGTCAAGTTAAAATCAGAAATTGAGTTTTTACGTCTAGTCCCAAAGTTTAAAAACGTTTAGTACACCTTGATAAAATAAGAATTCAAAGCCGAAACTTAGTAGAGGTTTATTTAACTATGAGACCAGATCATAAGCCATTTTGGGAGTAAAAATATTTTGGGGAAGTTCGAATGCAATGCCATACATATTTTGGGAACATGCCTCGTGACCACTTGTTTTATGTTACGTATTGTTTCTTTTCATCGTACTAAGTCGCATCACGTCTTTTAGGAGGTGCTTAGGAGTACTTCCCGCTCGTTTGAGACTCGTCACACTTCTGATCTAATTATTCTCTCGGTGAGTTCATAGCCTCGCCTTTCTACTTATAAATATTTTTATAAACCCCGCGAGGGAGATACATGCTAGTTTTAAAAATTGAACACAAGTGATTTTAGGTATGCTAGACTCGATTGTGAACTAATTGCATAAGTACCTATTGCAAAAAGGCACCTAATTTCATGCACTATTAATTACCTATGATGGGTGCGCGCTAGTACATTAAGTAGATCTATTGGGCCGTGACTGCCCTGTCTGGGGTTGTGACATCCATGGCGCGATCACCCCTAAAGGACATTTTGTATTGAGAATTTCTTTAGGTATATTGCAATATTACCTAGTTGTGGGGCAAATGATTACATATTTATAATATGTTGGTTAACGTTTCAGTGGCATGAGCTTAATGCATTAGTGATTATAACTTGTTTGATCCACAAGTTTTCGATGATTAAAAATACTTGTGTTCACTCTTTATTTCATATAAACTCTATGGATTCACTCAACGTTTTCGTTGACTTTTTAGCATGTTTTATCTCAGGTAATCAAGGTTGATGGCTTGGAGAGGCGAATGGAGTTTAGCGCGAAATGTTTTGACTAAACTTGTTTTTGGTTCCATTCATTGAAAACACTTTGTGTTATGGTTTTTAAAGTTAAAACTTATGTTATGATGTTGTATGGTGACGATCTTGTGGACAAATTTTCGACTCTGATCTTACATGAATGGGACAATGTATGTTTTAAACGTCTCTTTTGAGTCGTTCTTTATATTCTTACGTTGTTGTGCTATGACTTAACACCCAAACTGTTGGTTCCGCTGCAAGTAAATTTGGGGGTGTTAAAGATTGGTATCAAGAGCTTAAGGTTATAGAGAACTAGGTCGTTTTTCAAAAACCTAAACTATAACTTTTTTTTCGCGCGCTAAGACTCCTCGTGGCCCTCGTCCAAGTCAAGCTTATGATTCCTATTTAAGTACTTATGCACGTTTCGGGTGCATTGCTATTAAAATATTTATATGATAAATATTATGATATATTAAGATATATATCGATTATCATGATATATTACGTTGTTGTGCTATGACTTAACACCCAAACTGTTGGTTCCGCTGCAAGTAAATTTGGGGGTGTTAAAAAAACCAACATGTGAAACATCAGCAGTATTAACAAAGTCACCAGCATTCACACCAAATTAGCATATCCATTATTAATTAAATAACCTTTAAGCTCTAATCCTTCAAAATGTTAGTTCCAAACACAAAGAAACATAATCCAAAACATCTTGCATATTGCTCATAATAACTGACAGTATTAACTTTTAAGCTTAGCAGTACTAAGTATCAGTTACCAGAATTAACCTATTTTCATCACTTGGCAGCTCTTGCACTCCATTCTAAGCATCCATAATGTATAATCCGCTGCACTTGTACACATAGTTCCATATAGCCTTCCCTCAAACAAAGCTTCTATGTGTATTATGAGTTATGCCAATACACATATTCAAAGCAGCACTAAAATTAGACTAACAATATTAACTTTTTCTCCAATAACTATACAACAAGATGCCTCTATTTATCACAAGCACACTAGAAATTACTAGATAGCCATGTGAGAATTCATGAGGATCCATATTTATGCATAACCCATGAATAAAAGTTAAAAACTGTTATCTAAACAAATAAACCTCCCCTCAAACAATACTTTAGAGATTAAGTAATCCAGTGCTAGCAATAAAAAAAATAAACCTGCTAACATCAAAAGCCTTTGTGAGAAGATCTGCAACATTATGGTCTATGTGAATCTTGATCACTTGAATCAACTTCTTCTCATAAGAATCTCTGGTGAAATGGTGCCTTATCTCAATGTGCTTGGTTTTAGAATGAAACACTGGATTCTTCATAATACAAATGATGCTTTCATTATCAATGTAAATCTTGGTGTTCATGAAATTGATCCCATAATCAAGCATTTGATTTTGGATCTATAACACCTGTCCACAGCAATTAGCAGCAGCAACATACTCTGCTTCAGTAGTAGAATTGGCTACTATAGTCTGCTTCTTACATTGCCATGAAATCAACCTCTTGCCAAGAAATTAACTACCTCATGTTGTGGATTTCCTGTCAAGGCTTGCTCTAGCATAATCACTATCATAAAAGGCTTCTAAGTCAAATGGTGAATTTCTAGGATACCAAAGGCCTAATTTAGGCTGACCTTTTAAGTATCTAAAGATCCTCTTCACAGCATGAAGATGTGAAGTCTTTGGTGTAACTTGGAACCTTGCACAAGTACAAACAGCAAACATTATGTCAGGCCTATAAGCTGTTAAGTACATCAATGACCCAATCATTGATCTATATAAGTGTACATCCATATTCTCAGCTTCTTCATCCTTGATCAATGCCTTGTTAGTCTATGTTGGAGTGCTTGCTATCTTCACAGTGATAAAGTCAAACTTTTTCAATATATCAACCACATATTTGTCTTGTCTAATGAATATTCTATCCTTCTTTTGTTGTACTTGTAACCCTAAAAAGAAAGTGAGCTCCCCCATAGAACTCATCTGGAATTTCTTGTGCATCATCTGCTCAAACTCATCACATAAAGACTTGTTTGTAGACCCAAAGATGATATCATCAACATACACCTGTAATAACAAGATATCACCTTTGTCCTTCTTAATGAATAAAGTCTTATCAATAGTTCCTCTTCTAAATCCATTTTCAATTAAGTAGGTAGACAAGGTCTCATACCAGGCTCTAGGAGCTTGATGTAGACCATATAAAGTTTTTTCCACCTTATATACCTTATCAGGGAACTGTGGATCTTCAAAACCAGGAGGTTGGCACACATACACCTCCTCTTCAATAGTACCATATAAAAAGTCACTCTTCACATCCATCTGGTACACAATAAACCTCATAAATGATGCATATGACAAAAATAACCTGATTGCTTCAATCCTAGCAACAGGAGCAAAAACCTCATCATAATCAATTCCTTCCTCTTGGGTATAACCTTGTGCAACCAGTCTTGCCTTGTTTCTGACTACAATTCCTCTCTCATCTTTCTTGTTTCTATAGTGAACCTAAGTGACTCCTAGATAGTCGAACTTCCAAGGTGGAAGTTACTCATCCTGAATAATTCCCTCAAAACCAAAGTCATGTAAATTAAATGGATGAAACTCCGTATTTAACATGCATTTAGAGAGTGATTCTCGGGCATTGGCATATCTAAGACTTAGTTTAGGACATAGTACATCAACTAGAATTACTGTGGTTGTTAAGATATGCCCGGGAGGGACAACTATGGTAGACGTGTCATTAGAAGGGGGGCACAATTTTCCTACCAAGTTAAATGTCCTACCAGTGGGTATCTATTTTAGTCATACAGTTTTAAAGATCCGTCCTGTTTATTTCTATTCACTTTTAACTTTTTGTTTTGCAGATTTAGCCATTTTATGTTTTTGCATTTTCTTAAGATATTTAACAACACAAGTATCATGATTTGCAAAAACAAGCATTCATTTCAAGATAAGAAAATAGTATCAGAATTCTTTGACAAAGCAACATTCTTAAAAATCACCGGTTACAACCCACCTCCTTCATACAACAGTCATCAAACATAGTATCACACTCAACCAACTAAAGTTTATCAACCATATTAACACTACCAATCAAGCACTCTATCCACTTCAAAGCTATACACCAACAGTTGTTCCTCAACAGCCACCTACATTTCAACCTAATTTCAGATTTGTTGCACCTACCTTTCTTCTAACTGATGATCCAATAGCCAGTCTCAACAAATCTATGATATTCTTGAGTTTTGCTTATAACTCAAGATATCCTCCCGTAAATAACCAACTCATAACTTTGTCTAACCCAAGAACACTAGCTATAATTGAAAATGGCCAAGTTATGGTTCAAAATGTTCAAGGTAGACAGTCTCAAGGTTATGCTGGCAATGCTGGAAAGAATCAAGCTACATAAACATAGATTGTCAACACTACAGGAGATAAAGGGCCAAATCAACCAAGGGTAATCATATGTTATAACTGCAAAGGTGAAGGTCATATCGCTAAGCAATGCACTACTAAGAAAAGGGGGAAAGATTTTGAATGGTTTAAGGATAAGATGTTACTTGCTTAAGCACAAGAAGCAGTAGTTGTATTAAATGATGAATATGAGTATTTCTTAGATGATAGTTTGGAAGAAAATGATGAATGTGAGGATCTTCAGCTACAAGCTACAACAAATTTCAAGGCAGACCATGTTGATGCATATGATTCAGATTATGATGATGAAGCAACAACAAATGCAATCTTCACAGGAAATATGTCTCCTGTTGGTTCTATTAATAGAGACACAGTTAAACCACGTTATCATTCTAAAATACTCTCTGAAGTACCTCATTACGACACTTATCATGACTCTGATATGCGTAATTGTAATGTACAAGAGATGGGATATATTGAAAACATAGTTTCCAATAACGAGTCATATGATGAACTTACGAGTAATAGCAATGTTGTCTCTTACGCTGATTATATGGTTACTATGGGAAATGGTGAAGATAACTATGTTCCGACTCTTGTATAAAATAATGATATGATATTGTTCCTAATTGAACAAATGAAATCTCAAGTAGAGAAATGTAACACGATAACTTAAGAAACATAAAGTACGAATGAATCATTAACAGTGAGCTTGAACGATACAAAGAAATATTTAAAACCTTTGAAAATGAATCTAAAAACCCCACTTATGTTAGAAAACGTTTTTAGACCGTGAATTAAGAACTGTCATTTTTCATGAGAATAGAAAAGTAACTGATTTTAAAAATCAAGTTTTTTCTCAACGAAAACAAATGGAGAACTTAACTAACCAGGTTAATTTTATAAAAAAAATTTGAAACCTAAAAAAAGAGTCGTTTGAAAAGTATGAAAAGAACATCAGTGAAATTGTGGATTTGGAAAAAGCAAAAAAGGAACTGGAAAACATTGTTTTTAAAGTTGGTCAATCTGCTCAAATAATGCATATGTTAACCAAACTTCAATTTTTTTATGATGAAACACATAAGGCAACTCTTGGATATCAAAATCCTTTGTATCTTTCTCAAGCTCAACAGTTACAACCTGCGTTATATAATGGAAAACTCTTGATTGATGAACATAATCCTATATCTGTGTGTGATTCTAAGGAAACTTTGATACTTGCTGAAGAGAGTCGGTTGAAAATGATTGAAAAACAAACTGAGCTTAATGTTAAACCGAGATAAACTCTTTGAGTATTTTGTTCCACAAAAACAATTGTCTGCGGAAAAACTATATTGGTCTTCCACACCAAGTCTTTCTGAAAGCGTTTCCAAACCCATAAAAGTTTTTCCTAAAAAACTCCCATCAAACAGTCAAGTGCTAAAAAATCTTTAAAAAGCACGAGATCTATAAGTTTGATGACTGCATTACAAGAAGAACTACCTTGTCTCCTTATGAGATTGATAGCTGGGAGCAATCGGATATTAAAGGGGCTTTCAAACAAGATCTCATACCATTTTCTGAAAACCTAAAAGAAACTTTCAAACTTTTTGAAAAAAGTCTTATCAATGAGGTTAAAGAAATGAAAGATATTTTAAAACAAATGGAAGACGAGGTTGATCAATGTTCTATAGAAAAGAAATGTTTTGAAATTGAAAAGAAACAACTTTTAATCAACAACGACCGACTCTTAGAGGAAAATATCTCTTATGATATTATGTGCACTTACTTGCATTCGTTGAATGAAGTTGATAATTGTGGAAAGTGTAAAAGTCTTGACATTATGCTCTTAGATCTACAAGAATCAAACAAGTCATTGTGTGAAATGAAAAAATGTTTTGCAAACCTTGAGGAATACAACATTTCTCTTGACATTGCTTTTCAAAATCACAAAGAAAAAATGATTAATGATTCTCGGACAAACAATAATAATCATTTGGTTAAAGCAATCGATAACCAATCTTTTGAGATAAACGAGCTAAAAGTCGAATAGCAAGACAAAACACTTGTAATGAATGAGTTGAAGCATCGGTTATCTCAAGTGCATGGAAAGAGTCCAGTAACTCAGTGTGAATTACCAAATTTTGATTCTAGGATTCAGAAAATAGAGGATGAGAACACACTAATTTAGAATATAAGAAACTTTATGATTCAATCAAGCAGACACGTGCATAAACCAAACTTCAAACTAAATCTTTGCACCAAAAGCTAAATGATCAGATTTCTGAACACAACAAATTAGGAGCACACTTAAAAACAAAGTTTTCTGAATCTTAATTGAATCAAAATGGTACAAGTGTGAATACTAAGCTTTCTAAACCTCCAACCTCAGGAACTAAACTTTATTCCGTAACTTCGCTTCATTAATGAAAGGTTATTCCTAAAGCTGTTGAGAAAAATGATTTATCAAGATCAGTCACTTCACACTTGACTACCAACAAGATAATTGAAAAATGCACAAAAGTTCTTGCCCCAGGTTTGCTTAAGATTGATATTAAACCAATTAATGCGTACTTTAAGAATAATAGGGTTGTGCATCGAGATTGTCTGAAAGTAACTAAGGAGCACGTAGCAACACTATAGGAATTATTAGAAGAAGCTAGAGCATTAAAACATTTAGATTAACATATAGGTCATGCCTCTAAGTTTGGTGATGTGATAATCGGTGATTTTTCATAGGTCATAGTATCCTAAAAAACTATGACTGTATATCAACATACTACTATTCGTTCAAATTTCTATAGCAAAACTCATAAGTTGAATTTGTTGACTTCTTTTTTTTGATAAACAGTTACGGTTTAACCGATTGCCAAATATCAAATTTCTCTATCAACGAAACACTTTTGATCCAAATTTCTACTATTCTAAACGTCTACGATCTCATTTAATCACTTACCAAGAAATCTTCTAGCATACAGCGAAAAACGTCTCACAACACGTACCTGCACGACAATAAGTTAATTTACATCTAAATACCTTGGATCATTCTAATAAACTTATTTTATTAAGTTATTCATAATTCTTGAATACGTTTGCATAAAACTCGAATTTACGGGTTACGCTTACGGTTAACGGAAAATGGAAAACTACACGAAGCCTAAATCAGTCCCGATACTAAAAAACAACACAATACTTTAAAACAATTTCTCTTAACATTTTAAGATACCTAAACGTATTTAATGTATGCTCAATTTTGAGAAAAGCTTTTAGGTCACCTTTTTTTTAAATCACGAACAACGATCAAAAGATGACCTGACAAGAGACAAATTCACTTATGGTCCCTCCTAGGATCCTCACATAGTCGACTAGGACCGCAAGGGAACCATAAGGCTTATTTTTAGGTTGTATGTCTCATGCATGCACCTGTATTTTGTCTCATCTTATTTTAAAACACACACACTACACAAAATTCCACATACTAGAAAAATCTCTCCTCTCCTTTTTCTCCCTTGCTCGTCCGAATTCACACACCCATACACAATCTATAGTTTTTATTTTGATAAAGAGCATGAAGGTTTAAACACATCCGGGTTGATTCTATTTGGTGATTGGGTTTATAAAACAACATAAGGGTTGTTTGTCTAAGCTTAAATCCTCTTTAAAACCCTTTTTTATAATTTATTTTCTTTTAATAATCTTTGTACTTTTGAATGTCTAATGACGCGTTAATGTTAGTTTTACAATGCATTTGGTAAAAATCTAAATTTAAAATTTACGAAAAATTAATATAAGGTGCGTTTGGTTCAAACTAAGCAAAAAGGGAAAACAAGGAAAATGGTGTTTTAATATTTTGGCTGTGGTGGTAGAATAACATTTGATGTCATAAAGCTTATTTCTATTTTTGGCATATAAATAAGCCATTCGTGGCTTATCCGAGCTTGTTGGGCTTATTTTGGTCTCGGCCCAAAAAGGAAACGAAAAGAGTTTTCGTATTTTTGGTTTATTCTTGTTTTGGCTTATTTCATGTGCTTATTCATTGCTTATTTTGAGAACTTCGAGCTTATTTAATTGTTTCGGGCTTATTTTAGATTATTTTAGGCTTAAAGAGCCACGGCCCAATAAGGAAAATAAGCCATGACTTATTTTCCCTTATTGGCCTTCACTTATTATTTTAGACTTATTACTAAGCTTATTTGCGGCTTATTTTGAAAACTACGAGGATTTCTAGCTTATTAGCTTATTTTCTAGCTTATCGCGGCTTATTGAACTTATGTGACTTTCGGTCCAATAAGGGAATAAGTCGTAGCTTGTTTGGAGACTTATTAGTGTTGATCCCACTTGAATAGATCTTGCTTAGCTTGTAAAAGGCTTAGTTGTATTGAATAAATCCAAGACAAGTATGGTAGAAACTTTGATTGAATATATCAAAGACTATGCAGAATCTAGTCTATGATACTAAGAAGAACAAGTAATAAAACAGTGACAAACAAGATTATATAATACCAAACTTTAAGCCTCAATATATTAATATGAATACTCTTGATAGTGTTAGGGTTTACAAAACCTTGAAGTTGTAACAAAACGATTTCTAGATGATATAAGAATGAGAGATATGAACTACATACCCTAAGGTCTCCTTTTATACACCAAGAAACTCTAATGGGCTTACAATACATTTATATTCTGTCATATCTTTTCCTAAAATATCTCATTCTTATCACATAAGCAATACTAACATATACACTAACAGTACTAACTTATAACTAGCAGTAGTAATATTCTAACAGTCTTAACTTTTACACTAGCAGTAGTAACTTTACTCTAGCAGTAGTAATGACTTAGAATATTTTCAGTAGCTTTCACTAGTAGTAGAAACCATAACTAGCAGCAGTAACTTCATAACTAGTAGTTGTAATTTGAACCAGTAGTAGTAACTAAGAAGAATCCTTTTATTCCCAACAAGATATATAATGCATTAACAAACTAGATAACAACCAACCTTATAACCGTTGCATGCGTGTTTGGAGAGAGGATTTAGAGACCAAACACATGAAAGCAAGCTCTTATTACAAAGTTTGGGATCGATAAATGAAACTCCATAGCAATTTTTCAAACACCCAATCATCTTCCAATAGTACATGCAACATCTTCACTTATGATCACATATCAAACTTATCACATACTAAACTTATCACAAAACTTATGCAAACACAAACAGGTGTCCACAAATCCATAAACTAAAAATAAAAATAAAAAACAAAATGAAACAACGAATCAGATAACAACCAAACCTCGAGGTATCAATTCTTTAGAAACAGAACCATAAACAATGACCACTTTTGAGATTTAAACCACATAAATTAAACAACCATTTTATGTGATTCTTAAAACACTTAAACCCTAACCAAGCACCACTCCTTGAGATGTAAACCACCTTAGCTAAACAGTTATTGCATGTATGTGTAGAGAGAAATAAGAGACTAGAAAAATGAAAAAGTGAATGTTGGTGGAAACGGATAGTTGTGGAAATAAAAATGAAATACATGTGTCTATCATGAAATGAAAAACAAGTGAGTGGATTACCCACTAACCGTTATTTTAATCCTCCAAGTCGTTAGATCGGCTTGGCTTGGCTTATGAAGACTGTCAGCTCAAGTCGCAGGTCCATAGCTTACCCTGACCCCCACCCTCAAGCCGATCACCGGCTCGACAGCTTCGCAACAATATTAGCTCCAACATCACTTAGACAAATGTATATAGTGTATTATGGTTAGGGATGAGATTTTACTTACAAAATATGAAATATTAATGAAAAATAGATTTCATAATGTATAACAAACTACGAGGTCACGTTTCGTTTAGTGTCACAGAAGTCACCAACGGAGAGAGTAATCAAGAAAACCGGTAAAAGTACGATGTCAAGAGGGTAATCTTGTATTTTCGAAAATAAATTCTTACATTTAGCAATATGTCATCAAGTGTGTTTAAGAAAAAACTAAATGGCCTTTTCTGTCACGTAAATGCAAATTTCCAAAACTAAAATGGACTAATTTTAAGTGTCAATATATAAAAAAGGAGGCAACAAAATGTTAAGCTTATCTATGTAATTTCACTTTATAAGTGGGGATTAATCAAATTCTATTATGTGTACTAGACGAGTATCCGTGCATAACAACAGAATTTTATAACGGCATATAGTTATAATAATGATATTTTGGTTAATTGTTTTGTGTTACCAAAATATCACTATAACTCTCTGCAGTTATAAGTTTGTAAAACCATGTACGTTTAATTTCCATTTTTGTAACTTTTCATTTGAAAAAGGCAAATCGTATATGTCTAACTTTCTATTTGTCTAACTCTTTGTTTGTTATCGTTTATCTTTTACAAACGTGTGCTTAAAACCGTGGTTGTATAATGAATTCGAATATCAATTTCTATTTCATTTATTAGTTTCTAATTTCTATTTCAAAGTATTAAGGATTATTAAGAAGTGTAAATTAGACAATTAACTTTACTATTTTTTTTAATTATTAAGTTTTTAAGAGATCTCATACATGCTTTATAAGTAGTAAAGATAAAGATAAAGATAATGTTAATCCTTGCAAATTCATACATACTTAATCAATTTGGTTGTTATAAAGGAAATATGTAATGAAAATTTATTAATTACCATCATTAAGGTACTCTAAAAGGCTATAAAGTGACTAGAATTACTGTGACATTAACATATTAACATAGTAATTACAGTTAAGTTATTAAAAAATGAATTATAGTATTGTAATATATTATGGGCTTATGGGCTTATGTCTATTCATCCTAATCTTGATTAACAAGTTCGTTTTTTCCTATGCCTTATAAATACCTCCTATTGTAACATGATGGATATATCTCATAATAAGAATGCTCTCTTTCTCGCTCATTCTTGTGTTCTTATTTTTTACATTTACAACACCTTATCAGCACGCTCTAAAGTTTTAATTTTGTTTTTGTTTCCTATGGAAACTAGAAGGGGGGTTGAATAGTTTACAGGTTTGATCGTAGTCAATATATATATATATA
>BQNB010186069.1:0-12160 GCA_026074375.1 Tanacetum coccineum
TATACAAGTGTGGTCTTGATAGATTTAAATACATAACTATTGAAAAGGTAAGTTATAATATGCTAGTTACAATTCCACTTAGCACTAAACCATAGATTTTTTTTTTGACATACATGCACTTAGTACTCAAACATATATGAACTTAGCACTAAAACATATCTGCACTTAGTACGCAAACATACATGCCCTTAGCACTAAAACATACCTGCACTCACCCAAAGTTGATCTCACAGAATCTTCCTTTGACGAATGAATGAATCTTTTGAGATGAACTGTTGCTACCCCATAAAGCCAGGAAAGTTCTAAACGCAATCACCCAAATTTGATCTCACAGAATCTGGCTTTGATGAACGAAAAACTGGTTGCATGAGGAATAATGTTTAGAAAACTGAATGACAGAGATATAGCAAAATAGCAGTGATGTATGTTGAAGTTGGCCCAAAGAGGTACAATAATGCACAAGATTGTACATTTCTGAGATTCAATTTCATATTTCATTAACATTTAACATACAATAGGTAATTAAGTTGTGTATTGATGATCTGCAGGTTTATTTAATCATGGGGTCCCAAAGGTGATCTAATCAAAATTGAAGTTGACGAGAAAAATGAATTTGATGAGAAAAATAAAGCGTGCATATATGTTCTTTGAAGAGTGCACCTTTGTTTTTAGAGGACGTGCACATCTTTATTTAACAAGACACATTTGTATTTGATTTGTATTTCATTTTATATCAAATATTTGTATACTATTTATGTTTTTGCTTTGTTGTAAATTTAGAGATTACATGTATATGTTCATGTTTTTTGTTATAAATTTTCAAAGATAATGTACACTAGAAACATATGTGCAATAATCATTTTAAGCAAACAAATAAGTTTCATGGCTAAATAACTGTACGCAAGAAACGTATGTAAATTTACAGTATTAAAAAAACATATATGTACCTTTTTTTGTTAAACTTTGTACCCTGGAATTTTTTTTTAAATTCCAAAAATTTAGGGGTTTTAAAAAATGTTTTTTTAATTAATTTTAAAAAAATAATTCCAAAAATTTAGGGGCTTACAAAAACGTTTTTTAATTAAGAAAATTCAAAAATAAAAAATCAAAATTTGATTTGACTATTCTACCCTTTTGAATTAAAGAAAAATACTAAATTCTCATTGGTTTAAAGTGGTTCTGTAGGTTCTGTACAAAAAAATGGTTCTGCAAAGAACGGTCCCCTATATATATATATGTAGATGTATATATATATGTAGATGTATATATATATATAGGCTCCGGTTTCGTTGAGAAGGTTTTTATTATGAGAAGATTAAGAAATCTACGTTGAAGCAAATTGATTCATATTTTTTGATTTAATTCACAAGTAAACATTATTTAATAGTGAATCAAAGCTATAAATCACAAATTTGATTCTCAAATCATTACTAAAATCGAGTTATGGTAATGATTCCTTAAATTTGTATATAAGATTTAGTATTTTACTTATATTGCAAAAACAATATATTTTTTAACATTGATTCGAATTTTTTTACACATTTTGAATTATAATCATATTAAAATGAGTTTTACACTTGAAAAACTTGAATCAAAGTTAAAAATCTATCATTTTTAAAAACCTTCTCAATCTTCTCAAAATAAAAACCTTCTCAATCTCACAAATAAAAGAGAACACAAAATGACACACACACACACACACACACACACACACACACACATATATATATATATATATATATATATATATATATATATATATATATATGGCATTTTTTTTTGCAGAACCACTTTTTTGTACAAAACCTACAGAACCAGCTTTTTTACTCTTAATAATGCATGATGTACATCATATCAATGCAAGATGGCATTATTGTAAATATATACTACTTATTTTAGAAAAAGAAAATAAAGAAAGGGCAAATCAGGTATTTGTATTTGTCCCTAAAAAAGTGCCAGACTCTAAATACTGATATATCTCCCCCCTGTAAACCTAGATCTCACCCAAAACCAACAACCGCCTCTCTTCTTTCTCTTTAAATACATTATTTTTAACTCGTATTAAATCTAAATCTATCTCACTTCTTATTTTCAGTTTTTATCTTCATCTTCCTCACCCCAAACCCTAGCCGCCCTCCTCATCACCATCACTAACCGTCGCAAATTTGAACAGCCAACAACGAAACCACCAGATCTTGTTGCAAACCGATTTTGTGGAATATATAGAGGACGACCTGTTGCATTTTATCATATATTAAAGGCTTGATTAAATCTTCTATTCAACAATACCTTCAAATATTGTAAGTTTTTTTGTTTAAGATTCGTTTTTTTTCTTTTATATTAAATGTCTACGTTTTGGAGGATTAAAAATCTATTGTTTTTGTTTTCATTTGATCATATAAACTTTTTTAACAAGGAAAACTAAGGGATAATGGTGGGCTGAGCAAATGGGCTTTTCGAACGGTATGTGGATCGTGAGTGAATGATACAAAAAAGTATTGTTCATGATTTTGTAAGTTTAAAGATAATGGCACATGATTTAGTTTAGAATTTATGCTTTTTTATTTGGTTTAAATGGTTTTTTAATATTATCAGATTGTAGTTCATGATTTTTTACTTGGTTAAAATAATTTTTTAATGTGATTGATGTTGTGATTTCAAACCGTGGCATGATTTTTTATTTAGTTTAGAATACAAGTGAATGTATGTATGTTGTCTTATAATAGCATTTCTTTGTTTTGTTTCAGTGTGTAGAATATTTACAAGGTTGTACGTTTGAGACATGAAAGCATGCTAAAAAGGATTTGGTTATTGTAATGTAATCATATGTAGATAAAGCAAGACCAAGTGCCCACCAAGTATGAGAAGCGTGCACATATGTTTTTGAAGACGTGCATATACGTTTTAATGAATTTGAGGAGAAAGCGTAGTGTGCAATTATGTTCTTGAAAGGGTATTCGTATATTCTAACGAATTTGATGAGAAAGTGAATCGTGGAAAACTCGGTAAATTTTATGGATAATAATTATCACCAAAGTTTTGATTGTAGCACGGTTCCTACTCATAGACAAGCGGTAACCGTGGCGGACAATCAAAACCATAGTGAGAATCGTCCCCACATAACTCACACGAGTATGTCTGGGGTTGTGAAGGGTGGTTGTTAGGAGAATCATTGAAAGAGTTCGGATTTGGATCATAAACGAATGAATTTCCAGCTCTTGAAGCGCAAAACGAACAAAATCCATTTCTAAGATTATTTCCACACCACTCGCAAGTACACTGTCGGCAAAGTAAACCATCTAACGGGCCTCCACACCCAAAGCAACCACGTTGGTTGAACGAAGACATATCGATAAAGAATTAAACAGATAAGGGGGTAAAAGAGAATATTTTTAGATTTTGAAATTAACAAATAAAAAGAAATAATGAAATAATAATATGTAAAAAAGAAAAATAAGAAAAATATTTTTGGAACCGATAGTCAAAAGTTCATGGTAGCTCTCTAGAAAACGCACAAAGAAGCGGATGAGGGGTAAGCGTGAAGCGTTTTTTAAAAACCTTCTCCTTTCGGGTCAAAGTTCGTAGGATCAACCCTCCTTATACCTCTCTTATTGTTTGCTAATCTAAAGGTGAGCCGATTTAACAATTGACAACACAGTTTCTTTTGTAGTTTTTTAAATTTTATTTTGGTATTTTAAATACTTAAGGAAAAGTATTTTTGGTGTTTTAATAAATTCACAAAAATAAATTGATAAAAATAAAATATTTTTGTATTTTATAGTTTTTTATAAAAGAAAATGAAAAATAATAAAGAAATGTAAAATACATATTCACAAAAAACGATAACTTCACGAGGAAGGGTCTTCAATGCACTAATCTTCAAACCTCAACGCGATAATCGTTACACACTTCCCCGGCAGCGGCGCCAAAAATTTGATTCGTCTCAAATTATAGTATATATATATATATATAGTAAAAGCAATTAATTAGCAAACCACTCTTGTGAAAGAGTAATAAGTAATTGCTAATAAAATATATTTCCGGAAAGTATCGATTAAAAAATTACCCTTAGGAAAGGAATAAGATCAAATCGTTCCCGAGTCGTTTTCCCAACGAAGCGTGAATTGAAAATCTTGTTTCGGTTCTTGATCGCGTGCTTGAATATTCAATATTTTGGATTTTGAATTCTAAATCTAAAAACGCAAAGGGAAAGCACATAAAGACACGCTAATCTAGAAATTAAGACAACTTAAAAATCTAACGACATTTTAAACAATTAAAAACTTATTAATAACTAAAATAAACTAACTAATTAACTAAACTTGACAAATTAAAACTCTAAAAGCTCAAAATGTAAATTTCTAAACTTAAAATGTATTAAACAAATTTTTAATAACAGAAAAATATTTTTTTGAATTTTTAAACTAATTAAAACTAAATAATACTAAAAGTTAGATTAAAAATACTAAACTTAATTCTAAAATTTTGAGAAAATTACTAAAAATACTAGACACAATTCTTAAGGTTTACAAAGAAAAACAAGTCAAAAAGCTAAAGCCAGTAAGCAGTGAAAAATCGAATAAGCAAAATAAGCTAAAACTAACATGCATATATGAAATAAATAGTGCAAGGTATGAATGAAAAAGACCCAAGGGCGACTGGTAAGGTGTGTGTGTTGTGTGGGGGAGGTCACAGGTTCGAGTCATGTGACTGTCCCTTTTTTGGAAAACTTTTTTTTTTTATTTTCTTTTTGAAAAAGCTAAAGTATAAGAAAACTAAGCTACTTTAATAAACGCACTTAATGACAGAACTTATTAATAAGCTAGGAAAAACATAATCAAAAATGACAGTTTAACTAGTAAAGGCATGCTTGCTTTTAGCCAAAACTGTTAGGCTTTTTAAGACTCAATAAGCAATAAGAAACACTAACAATCTAAAGGCAAACCAAAACCTAGACATAATAAGTACTTATAACTAGAAATAAGCAAATGGAATAAGCTGAAAAGCACCTAAAATCATTAAGACAGCTAGCTTTAAAACAGATTAAAAGGACTAATTCCACTACTTTAAGCTAAGCTTAAGAGCTATTAAGCAATAAGAAATAAACAAAAAACTAAAAACAGATAAGTCCTAGACTCAAATGACAAAAATAAGAAATAAGTTAAAGAGATAAGCTAGAAAAGAAAAATGAAAATGACAGTTTAGCTACTTTGTTTTTGGATTTTTATGTGTTGAATATGCTACTTGCAGCCTAGAAAAACTCATTTGAAAAACTATAAACTAAAAACATATTGAGCTTATACTACAATAAGCTAAATACAACAAAGATCAACCTAAATTAAGCTAATGTTTAACCACAAATGATCTGCATCAAGAGGCTTCCTAAGAACAATCCATTAACTAGCATACTTGATTGTTTTTAGGACTAATTTGCTAAAAGTCTTTTTCAAATGTTACTAGCTCAAAACAGATTCTAATTGATGTTAATGAAACTCATTTAGCTCACAAAATAACACCTCAAATAGGATTTTAAGAATTTTATCAAATAAGCAATTTAAGAAACCTTAAAACTAGCATATTTGAGAATGTGATTTAATAAACTACAAAACTTAACAAAACTCATTTTAAGCTTATAAAAACTAGAGTTTAAACTAAATAAGAGCTTATGGAAATTGATTTGAAGACCAAAAACAAACTACACATCTTTTAACCCTATTTAAAACCTTATCCCAAACACCCCTTTAAGATTTGAAAATCAAATTTTAAGCTAAGACAGAACTAATTAAGCTTCAAATAGATAAATCAGATTAAGAAATATAATTATTAAGGACTAATAAGCATAATCTAAGGAAAAATAAGCACTTAGCAATAAGCTACACTAATAAGCTGTTTTAACTATTAAAATGACAGATTCTTATTAATCATAAAACAAGCTAATCTAAACTATAAACTGAATTCATTAATCTAATATAAGACTAAATAAGCACAACTAAACAGAGAATAAGCAGAAATAAGCAGATAAGCAATATAAAATGATAAAACAAATTTGAAGCTAAAAGAGAGAAATAGAACATGTACCTTGATCCCAACTCAAACATGGATCATAATTGCCTTTTCAAGCTTAGATCTACAAGCTAGCTTAAAGAATAAGCTCTGAATAAACCATATAAGCCTTTCCAAGTCTGGCTTATCTTCCAAGTGGCTTATTCAGTTATTTTGAGTGGATTTAAGTGAACAAAGCTTATTTAATAAAGCTATTAGAGAGCTTAACTGAATAAGAATTAGCTTATAAAGGTAATAAGAGCTTATTGAGCTTATTAGGTAATTTCTAAGCTCAATTTAGTAAAATTGCATAAGAGAAAAACATATAAATTCAACGCAATTTAAAAGCAAACTGAATTTTATTAATAATAAAGAGGTTACAATGCTTTTTAAATGAAAATACAATAAAGAAAATTACAATAAGCTAAAATGTTTAGCTAAAAACGACTAAGAACTAGATATCTCAAACTGTATGACTGAGCCTCCTTTTATAGCCAGTAGGAGAAAGTTCTAGGAGCAAAGGAGCGTCCATAACATCCAATCTTAGCTCTTGATTCTAAATCCATCCATTTGAGCCCTTGGATTGCCTCCACGTCCTATCCACCAATAGGATTGCTTGGGATTGCCAACGTGGCCTGGGATTGATGTCATACCTTGCCACGTTGGCCTTCTAGAAGAGGGGATTTGTATGTATGAAGTAGAGAGTTTACCCTGTGTTACTTGTTGTGTGTAAAAAATGGGGGAAGAGATGATGAACAATAACTGGCAGCTTTTTTATTGTTTTGACTGGATCAGGCATTGTGGTATTTGGGCTTTTTCTTATTTACTTGGATAATGGATTGGATTTGGATTTGTAAGACTTAGGCTTTAATTGGACTATGGACTTTAAGTAAGGCTTATATTTTGGACTTGGAATTGATATCATTCAAATGCCAATGGGCTGACCCGACCCACAAAATGGGTTCGGGTTGGTCCATTAAAAATGAATATACCTTCGGCTTCATTTTTCTCACGCTCTTTTAATCCCGTGCTCGGTTTTGTTTGTTTTTGGCTTTGTTTTTGTCTTTTTGTGGATATCCGTTACCTGCAAGACACAATTCACAATACAGACGAATACAATGTATTTTTATACCATTTTCGTTAATTATTGGTCATTTTAGCTTAATATTAAGAAATAAATGATATGTGTTTAAGAACATATCTTGCACTTATGTTTTTTAAAGAGTGCACACATGTTTTTGATGACGTGGACATATATGTTTAATAAGATACATTTATATTTGAATTTTATTTTATTTTATATCAATTTTTGTGTATAATATTTATGTTTTGGCTTGTTATAAATTTAGCGGTTATATGTATATGTTTATGTTTTTTTAAATTTCAAAGATTAAAAAGTGTACACCAAAAACATATGTGCAACTATCATTTCAAACAAAAAATGTACACAAGAAACAAACAAAATTTACAATATTTAAAAAGAACACACATTATAAGCAAAAAAAATCTGCACTAAAAACATATGAAATTAACAATATTAAAAAAACATATATGCATTAGTTTTTTCTGAAAATATGTATGCTGAAAAAAATATAAAACTAAAAACAATTATTATTTTTTTAATTCTAAAAATTATAAGGTTTAAAAAAATAATTTTTAATAAAGAAAATTTAAAAAGAAGGTGAAAATGCATTTTACTATTATACCCTTTCTAATAAAATTATTTATTAATATTAAATTCCTATTGGTCCAAGAGTGGTTCCGTATGGTCTGTACAAAAAAGTGTGTTAATATAAATAAACCTGTTTTAAACAAAACGTTTTACAATCAACTTAGACTAAGGTTTTATTAATGACAAAACATAAAAAACCTCTTATTATCTCACAAACATGATTTCTTTACTATCTCCCATCTTTGTAGAAAAACACATGCAACTTCAAAAAGCATACAAATTCTTTTAAAACCCTAACTTTACACAAAATCATCTTACACTTATTTTCTCATTTAGTATATAATCAAATGCAGCAAATCCAAGGAAAATCTCATAAGATTACACAAGATATCTCAAGATTTTGCAAATCAAAATTCGGATTTAGTTACTGTTTGCCGGTGCCCTTAGTTTTGCAAGCCGGTGCCATTGGTAAACAGCACCGGAAGAACCGGCCTACAGTAAAATGTTTGGCTATAAATACCAAGCCATTTCTCATGTTTTGACACACCTTTCTCATCTAATCTTCTCTCTAATCAACTGATCTCTCTCTCTCTCTAGCATCTCTTCTTCTAATTCTTGTGTAGGTAATTCACTTCAAGAAAGGAATTGCCAAATACGCGAAAGTTTCAAGCACGCATCAAAAGTGTCTTGATCTTGATTCTTCTTCTTACTTCTTTCAAAAGATCATCTTGCTGTGATTAATTGTTGTATTGTTAGTTGTACATCAAGTGTAGTTGTGTTATCATCGATTCTCGTGTGTGAGAAATTCGGTGATCATCTTTGTAACCTATAGAAGTGTACCATCGTTGTGAAGGCTTCTCCGCCAAGTGAAAGGAGCTCGGTGACTAGTGTTTAACAAACTCTCGAGTAGGTGACTCGGAGAGTGGAGTAGGGCAAGGAAGGTGTCCTTGTAGCCGAACCACTATAAATACTTGTGTCCCGGTGATCTCTTTCTATACTCTATCTTTTCTTTACTCTTACATCTCTTACTTATTAATTGTCAAACATCAATATCTAGATCACTTCACAAAAAGTTTCAAAAGTGTTAAACAAATCTAAAAAGATCGAAAAATCTTGGAAAAACTATTCAACCCCCCTTCTAGTTTTCCACACCTTGCATCAAATTCTCTTTCTTTATAATGACTTGACCTCGAACCTTGATCGTCTTAAACCTCAACTTATCGTCCGTGGGTGCATCTTTCAAATACGATTCTTGATATCTTTTACCAATCACAAATTTGAACGAACTTTGGCTAACCTTGATAATAATACTTTTTTCAAACGACATCAACTCATGTGATATTGTATTGATGTCTTCCTCAAAATCAACACTTACTAAGAAATTCCTAATTGAAGCATATGTAATGAACACACCTCAATGTATCGAACAGCAGATGCCATTTGAACCTCCTCCGCCATTATCTATCAAAATAGAAGACACAATTTACCAACTATTTTCCAAAACATTTTTTCAAGATTTATAGGTCTAGATTACCTCTCCAGGAATACTTCTGAGATTTTGTGTCTCTTCCATCGTCCATGCTGTTGTCACCATTAGTTGATGTTCTAACAGTGGTGCCGATAATTAGTGGGCCATCAGGAGAACCCGACTAAGAAATGCCTTGTTTTGAGGATTCAACGTACTGATCTTGCGGAGCTATCTACAACATTACTCCCAAATCAACACTTGTTTGATTTGCAGATATTGTGTTAGAAGGCAGAAGTGTTCGTGTATGAAGTCTATACTTATGCAAATTATAGTTAAGAAAAAAACATATGCTCAGTACTCCTGAAGTGAACTTGAATTGGCAACTATTATTACATTACAAATACGTTATAAAGGTAGAGAACTTTATGATGCAGGGTCGAATCTAGAAATGACTACCAGCTTCGTTTGTTTCTATAACATAACGAATAGATATTTGTCGGTTAGTAAGGCTATTGAAGTGTTTTAATACAGTGCAATCTATCTACAGGAAAATCACGTGCAAAATTTATTAACATTGTAAACTTTAAATGCCATTTAGCTAAAAATCACCTATGTTACCCTACATCATATTCACACATGATCAAAGTCCAGTATGATAGTGTATAGTTTGTTAGAAAAAAAGAGATTATATCAAGAAGATTTGATTGTACAGAGTGATACCTGGGAATATTCACTCCGTTGATTGCGTTAACTAAGCTGGATAATATCTCTGTACGAAGCTTTGTATTTGCAGTAATCAAGACTCTTTGGCCCTACAAAATTTACAATATATTATAAAAAAAACGCATCTACATTATTTGATATACAACCAATAACAGTAGTAACCTTTTAACAGTGGATTTTGCCGTGAACATACCGATGCAGTAAGTCTGATATCCTTTTCTTTCTTAGCATCTCTCACTATGAAAATTTTCTCATCAATATGACAACAAACTTCTCAACAACTCCGGTAACTCTTGTATAATTTCTAACCTCGAAAAGAAACGATCTAATTTGACCTGAAACTGTCCAGCAAGTAAGAAAAGTAGAAAAATTAGTCTTTAACTGCCATTCAAACTAAATGTTCTCGTATTATCTTTAGAGGATGTATTTTACTTACTACCATTACAAAATGGAATATGAAATACGTATACTTTTTTTATTAGGACCATAGACTAAGTTAATAATATACAATGTTGTTGTGGTGTTGGACAAAATTCAAAACATGCAAACAGGGTCATATTTGAATGAAGTGTGTTAAACTTTATAGAAGAGTCCATACATTCAAGTAAAACTTTAAAGATAATTATATTGCCCGGGCTTCGATTTTAAGATCAGTTATGATCTTTAGCTATTTCAGACACATATGACAATATGTATACCGATAATTTTTTTTATAAAGTTACCATGCAGCCCTGCCTGTAATTCAGCTTTGAGTTTCTTAAATTATATCACCCCTTCTTTTACATTTATTTTTCATTTTGTCTAAAGCCCTAAGTTTATTTTTTGGGCCTAATCTCACTATTAACATAAAGCTCTCATAAGCTCTTGCCGACTTTTTGGATTAGTAGTTCTGCTTGTTGCGAAAATGGTAAATCTGAACTGAATCATGTTAAATTATGACAGCATGATCCCATATTGGTCGGTCACTAACCTTTTTATGTCCTAGTTTGGTAGTTAAACCGCACGTTTACTATTCAACTTATTTATTTCCCTTCCCGAGTCCACCACCAATTACGACACTCAAGCCAGTTCATCTCTTTAGCTAACCCACCTAAATTTGGTAACTCTGTTAAATGTAAGTAGAATAGTAAATGTGTTGTTTTCATACCATTACAACAAACACCGACTTATACATATCACTACAACAACTTTTCTTATGTAAACTTGAAATCTAATCGCAACAAACTGCTCGGATCATACATTTAACCAAAAAATAGGAGAAATATTTTATATAAGCAGACCTTTGGTTCCGTAGTTGGGGATAAAAAAAAAAGTACTAACTACTTTTTTAATCACATAATGGTATAGTTGTTTGGATATGCTCTTAAGTAGGTCTTGAGAAAGTGACAGTCGCATCTCGAAGTCCTAATGCAGTGAACCTATGGCCAAATCAAATTATGACTGTTCTGTGACTTAAACCGAAACTTAAGTCTTGAATACTTAGAACAAATTTCTAGCCAAACAAATGAAACCCCAATGAACCGAAACCACATCACATAGCTACAGTAAATTTCAACAAATAATTTGTTGATAACAAAATTGTTAAACTAATCACTCTTAGTTCTATGTGTGATCTTTCCTAAACTATAGTGCTAGTATTTAGGTCTGAAACTGAGTTTAAGCAGAAATCTATTGTAAGGCATCAGTTTTCTATCCACATAATTGAAACACTTTGTTTAGTTGATTATGGGATCAGTGCATAACCGCAAAGCACGATTAACATATGCCATGAAGATTGCTAAATAACCCAAAAATTCAAGACTAAATACCTTTTTCTCGTCTGATATATGAGGAAATGCAACATGCTCCAAACTTTGTTGCAATTCCACCCGATGTTGTGCATTTTTAAACGTATACCGAGTCACGGTCACGGCAGACCACATCCATTCCCGCCATTCTTTTTGTTGCTGAAAGTTGCAAACAGCCAGATTTCAAAACCACAAACACAACACAACAATTTCTTTCCCCAAAACAAAACAAAAATCCGAATAAAATAATTCTAAACTCTCAAATTATTGTCACAAAAACTACAATAACAAAACTTAGATAAATCAATACAAATACGAAAAAATACCTATAATTTGTGATCCCCCGCTATCAAAAACACAAAAAGATCAAGTCTTGAGCAAACATCATAACCTAAAACACCAAAAAAGCCTAAATCTTGAGCATCAAACATCAAAGTTGAAAAGATAAGTTTTTTCAGCCTAACCCAT
>BQNB010186070.1:0-12160 GCA_026074375.1 Tanacetum coccineum
CCGACTCCAGACCGAAAACATGAATTTTTGACAAAACTCAACCGAACCTTGATCATCCACCTAAAAATACCTCAAATAACAAAATATGGCTTGCCAACTTATATTCACCCAAAATTTCACCTTTTTACGACTGTTACACTCTTTTACCGAAATTCACGAAGACAATCGCTTTTCTGATAACTTTCAAATCTCACACTCACGATTTACGATTTAAATCAACGTTATTTCATTATTATGAATTTATTAAATGAATAAACCCATTAACACATTCCCAACTTCATTAATCTCCATACTTAAATAAACTGTCGTGCCGGTACGTGCTACATGATGATTTTTTGCTAAACGCGGGAAAGCTTCCCGGAAAGCACTAAAAACCTCAAAACCACTTAATAACAGGAAAACAAATCAAAAGTGATTCATTTACGAACTCAATACTTCATAAAATTCCCGGTTATACCGAAACCACTTTTACGCAAAATAGTCAACAGAAGTTAACTTTTCAGCTTTCATCAGGAAACTGACAAGATCGACAGACTTCAACATACAAAAATATAATATTTTATAATACTTAGCCTTGGGAATATTACCGGTTATCATAGTCTCACCCCCTTAAAGGAATTTTGCCCCATTAACAGGAAATTTCATTCCTCAAAAAATCACATCAATCACTAAGGTTTAGTCTTTTCAAGCGAGGTTTCTTACGACCCCCCTAAAGACTAAGTCTTTCCACAGTCCAGTCCTACACATTCTCACGGTCAATCCATATCCGATAACAAAATCATGATAACTTCTCATGCTACCTCTTAGCTTCATAATTCCTCCATTTTAGGCCTCACTGCCTCAGTCGGGTGTCAGGATACGATCCCGTCCTTGACGTGACGACAAATCTATCAGAATTGGCATTGCCAAATCTTTCCAGTTATTCTACCAACGGGACTAACCCTATGGGGTACACGTCCTACACAAAACGACTCATACCTTAATATCACTTACTCACTCACAATCCCCAAGTAAGCCTTACTTGGTCCAACCATCCCGGCTCTACCCCTCTAGGGAGGCCGTTCTAAAATCTAAATCACATCATTACACGCTTAATATTTTTCAAGTCAATCCTACTCAACGGTTGTCTTAAATCTCACTTCACTTAGGTAGGTCAAAATACCTCTAAAAAAAGACTTACAAAGTCAAAAGTATGATCAGGTTTCCAAACCGACCATCGCAACTTTTTCCAATACTCTCTGTGACCATCCATGGTCCATTACCTTCCTATTAGATCTCCTAACAAAACGGTATAATCGGTCAGCCCGAATATATTTCAAGCTTACGGAATACACTAAATACATCGCACGCCACAACCTAATAAGTAAGTGGGTATCCGCTCTATCACGAGCAACCAATCGCAACGCACTCACACATGGGCAAAACTGCCCTCCCAACTAACATGAAATAACACAAAATACCGCTATCCATGAAGCCCGAACAAAATTTCCTTCAATAACATGAAACGGTTTAAATACAAATCACCTAATAACTAGAATGATCCGCCATAAGCATCAATACAAAAAGAAACTTTCCTAATCATGACCGTTACTAACCGATGCTACCCGGTTTAGTGATATATATACAGAAACTACTAATCCAAACCTCATATATCTTACGCACCTCCTCTAGACTCCTTCCCTCTCCTCATACCGTCAACAACCTTAGCCAACTCTAATCGCGCACGTTTCTCCTCGGTAAGCTGTAACCATAAATCCTGGTTCTATCCCTGTACATCACTGATGGCATGCCACAAAGCTGCTCTCTGGGCATCTGTCTGGCCTGCCCAAAACTCCAGGGCTAACACTGGTCTCTATATCACTCCAAATGTCACTGTGACCCTCTCCTACTCGTACTCTAGACTCCTAAACCGGTACCTCTAGGAGAAAATCTCATCCCTAACCGCCGCCGACCTAATAAATAACTCTCCTATGTCCCTATCATACCTCTTAAACAGAGCAGGCGATAACTCCTCCAACCGTAAGGAATGATCACGAATCAATCCCCTTTACATGTCGACTTGAGCTCCCAGGTAAGTCAGAAATCCCTCAGTCTCAGCTATAGCGGGTGTAGCTATAGGAGATGGTACAGTCAAAGGTATCATAGGTGATGAAATGGGTGATAGAACAACAGAAGGTGATAGAGAAATAGGAAGTGAACCAGACCTCCACTCGGGTAAAGGTGGTGTCTGTATAGGTAGTGATGGTGGTGGGTAAGTAGGAACATCAATATGAACCATACCGTCCTCCAGGTCTGTCCATGTGGTAAGTGTGGGTTGTTTTAATTATAGTATTTGGGTGAAATGTGTCTTGATCTAGAGTCAGATAAGATAGAATATAAGTCACTGTATATGGCTAGAACTTCAAAACTGAAGATTGTAATATAGGAATACTAGCCTCAAGGTCCGCCCGATGAGCGTCTAGCTTTAAGAATTGTTAAAAATATAAATGTAGTAGAACGGTTAATAGAAATAACGTTAGATGATATAATATTAAAAACTAAATAGTTAAGGTAAAATGTCATTTGCATAACATGCGCAAGAAAACTAAATAACATTCATTGTTTAAACAAAAAGTAACTAAATAACATTCATTGTAAAATGGACAGCAACATTCTTTTTTCTATACTTACATGAAGATGATGAAATCGATGGGTAATTTCTTACTCCTTTATTTTGATTTTGATGAGTCACAGCGAAAAGAAACCAAATTAAGTTAACTACTTGTCCATTTGATTACTCAAATCCCTTTGATTAACATATGAAAATAAAAAAAGACCTACCATTCATGTGACTGTTAGAGAAGGTGTTGATGGTTGCTAGATTCAAACTTTATAAAATACATATAATAAGTCTAACTGGTATAAAGCTACATAAGGAGAAAGGTAGCAGACTCATTTGGAGTCTCCTTTGTGGAGTCGTCTTTCGACTTCTTTGCGGGTTTATCTGCGGTTACTTCCCATTACTCAAACGCGAATCACTTCAAGTTAACCTACAACCATGATATCACTACATTTTACCACATGCATCATAATTATTAATACAAAATTCAAAAATCACAAAACTTTAAACTATATAAATTACAAATAATAAGTCTAACTGGTATAAAGCTACATAAGGAGAAAGGTAGAAAGAATAACCCGAGAAGTTAGAATCTTCTTTGTGGAGTCGTCTTTCGACTTCTTGACGGGTTTATCTGTCTCATTACTTCCCATTACTCAGACGTGAAACACTTCAAGTTAACCTACAA
Organism: Tanacetum coccineum; assembly: GCA_026074375.1. NCBI lineage: Eukaryota > Viridiplantae > Streptophyta > Magnoliopsida > Asterales > Asteraceae > Tanacetum > Tanacetum coccineum. The sequence goes on from BQNB010186070.1 coordinate 3,288, forward strand.
CCATGGTATCACTACATTTTACCACGTGCATCATAAATATTAAGACAAGATTCAAAAATCACAAAAAATAGACATTGACAGGCTTGTAGTTCAAATATGAAAAACTATAATACCCCAAAGTTAAATAAAATAGTAATTTGTATTGCATCGTATTAATTAATACATATAATAAAGATATCATATGGGCTTTCACCTATACACAAATAATCCTTAAAACTAACACCAAATGGCTTTAAGACCTTCTCTTGCTAAAACAACTTGTCAAAGTAACATGTTTTTCTACCTCTAATGTCCTATCCTTCACCAAAAGTTATAGTCTACTAACATCACGCTAAAATACATAAATTGGCTGAAACGATTAACTTGATGAAAATTAAACCCCTTTGTTCCAACTTTCATTTTCTTACTTCTACAAATAACAACAAACAAAGCCCTTTTATAACTAAATAATAATCTATTAAGATAGCAAACAAATTCCTAAAATGTACAAAATTTCATACATAGATTTGCAAAAAAAAAACTAACTGAAAGTAATGTAATCAGTTTATAATTTTTTTTTTGAAGCAGAAACACTTTTGAGGGTCTGTATGGACACAAAGAGTTAGTTCGGAGAAACACACTTTTAAGGGCGTGTTTAGAAAGAAAAAACTTTCAGGGGCTGTTTGGACTGTAACACCTTTATAGGGCTATCGGGACATAAATAATCTTTAATGGGTTGTTTGGACAAAAAGAGTTAAAGCATTGTTTGGACAATAACAGTTCATGGGTATAAAGCTATATATTTGACAAAAAACGATTTAAGAGCTTCTATGTGTCAAAAATAGATGATCGAGAACTTTCAACACGTTCTTCTAACTTGATCCATGAGACAACAACTTGTATTATTTAATCCAAATCCCATAAAAACTCGTCAACTAAAAACCATAAAAAAAACAGTACACGTTAGACAAATCACAAGTTGACAAACACAAAATCAAGCATAAAAAGAGTTATCTATAAAAAGTTAACTAAAATTAACAACTTTGGTAATTAATGTTAAAAATCCATCCATAAGACAGATATACTACAAACAAAAAATGTTTTTAAGTATGTATCACATTCTTTTATAAGTTGCAAAACAAACTCGCAGAGAACATACTTACCATCATTAAGAACCTCTACTTCTTACTCATTTTAAAAACTTTAGTACATAAAGTATTCTTTTTCTTAATGGAAATCATCAATTTGTACGCGACACCAACCAATACGCATGGATCATCCCAATTCAAATTATAATTGGGTAAAGTGATCATTTTTCAAGACATTTTACTAATCAGGATAGCACTTCAAGCATAGCAAAAGACTACAGCAAAGTAACACCACTTTCCTATTTGTTTTTATGTGACAAATCACAAAAATTAGATTTTCTTTCTACATCAGCACATCAATATAGAAACAGTGATTGTCACAAACCATAGGTTGTAATATAAACTATAAAAATCGATACTTTAGATAACTATAATTCATCAAAAGCATATTAAGACATAAACCATACGGTGTGATACAAACTAAAAAAATCGATACTTTACATGACTATAATTAATCAAAAGTAAACTATTAAATCAAAAGCTGACGTGTTTGCAAATTGATTTAATCAACATTCTGAAAATTGTTATAGTGATAATCAAATTTGTTTTCCTGTTAATTGATTTGTTGAGCATTGTTATCACAGATTGAATTTTTGGGGTTATTTTTGGGATAACTAATTTGGGGGATAACTAGTTGGGGGTGTATTTTTGTTACATTTTATTATTTAAAAGCAATTGAATATGGGCCATTGGATTAAGTAAAATGGCAGGTGTTATTTTTTAGGAGTTTTGAAAGGAGCTCAAGCTTAGAGAAAGCTTGTTTTATTTAGAGGAGGATTGAACTTTATTCTTTCCAAGATAATAATAAACAGTTTTATTTTGTCAAATGATATTTTAACTTTTGACTATTAGATGGATTGGGCTGAATATGATTCATAGCAATAGAACAATTAGGAACCTGGTGAGACGTGAGTATTTGTTAGGGGAATGAGGGTTTTATGTTATTATGTTGTAAAAGTGAATAGGTTTAGGTTTATAAGGCTGGACGGAGTGGAGGTGAGTTTGGCAAAACTCACCTAGGTGAGTTGAAAACTCACACATAAGTTCCATCCCACTCGAAAAGTCACCACAATTTCCCTCCACTAGCTCGGTGAGTATTGTCTTCTTTTTGCACCAACTTGGTGAGAAACTCACCTTGGGTGAGTTTGTATATGGTGGGCACCTTTTCATTTTATATAGTGTATTTTTTTGAACTGCTGAAGAATATATTCAAAAGAAACTAGCAAGAAGCTAGAAAATTACAAAATATCATCTAACAAAGGATTTTGAATCCATTGATTCCAACAAACATGAATTTTCCTATTCCTACTAGAGAACCAAAGAAAGGAATAACTAGTAATGTGATCAAAAAGTTCTTTCCGATGCCAATCCTTCTTGCCAAAGACGAGTTGGTTGCGAAACTTCCAAATAGCCCAAAGAGTGACCCCAAGAATAGATTGTAACACCAATTTCCTTGAAGCTCTAATATTCAAATTATCAAGCCATGAAAACACCTCGGATAAAGAATTCACCGAATTTGGGTTTGGATAGAGATCGACCCATTTGAAAGTTAAATCCCATATGGTTGTTGCTAGATCACAAGCCCAAAATAAATGATGAGATGTTTCTGGATGTTTAGAACAAATAGGGCAAGCCAATGAATTTACCTCAACACCTTTTCGGCTAAGATTCCATCGAGAAGGGATACGGTCTCTAAGAATACGCCAAACCAAAATGTTCACTTTTCTTGGATTAGATTTACACCAACGGGTAGGGGGGCTTCAGACGGGAGGGTAAGGTGATCGATGTGAAGTCGAGTATGTTTAACAGTGAATGTTTTTTCACTATTAAGATTCCATTGCCACTCATCTATATCTTCTTTTAATTGAACATTAGATACCAGGTTTTGTAATTCTTCAAAATGGCTTCCTGTAGTACCACCATTTATTGGGCGCGACCAACTCCATATCCATTCACCATTCCATTTTTCACTAACAAAACAATCTTGGTTTAGATCTAAACGAAAAAGACGGGGATATTTATTTGCGAGAGGAATGTCACAAATCCATGCATCACGCCAAAACCTAGTACCTGTACCATCATTCACTTTACGTTTAAGAGTGGAGAACGGAATTATACCTCTTTCATTCAAACTGTTGATTGATTTCACTATGCGAGCCCAAACACTTGAGCCACGACATTGAGAAAAGAAACAGGAGCCGAGATCCCCCGGATGACCATGAATATCTATGATAACTCGCGTCCACAAAGAGTCTTGTTCATGAGCAAATCTCCACCTCCATTTTTGGATTAGCGCTAGATTAAACGCGTTTAGACTTCCAATGCCGAGGCCGCCTTGTGATTTAGGAGCAATAACTGATTTCCATGCAATCCATGGAATCTTGGTAGCCTCTTCAGTACTTCCCCAAAAGAACCTAGATTGAATTTTTTTCCAAGGTGTTATTAACTTGAATTGGCATAGGGAAGAGTGAGCTTAAAACCGAGGTGATCAATGTCGATCTACCACCAATGGAGAGCAAACTAGATTTCCATCGAGATAATCTTTTGATGAACTTATCAACGATAGGAACCCAACTGTTGATCCTTGCCATGTTAGATCCAACCGGTAAACCCAGATACGAGAAATGGAGACACTTAGCTTGACAACCAGTAACCAAAGCTAAATTGCTCACTTCGGTAAGATCCACTCCGACACCGTAGAGGTTGGATTTATGCAGATTAAGTTTAAGGCCTGATACTTTGTAAAAACAGTTAAGTATATTCACCACATTAGAGATATTCATACTAGATCATTCACCCAATAAAAGCACATCATCCGCAAAAAGTAAGTGGGAGACATGAAGAGAATTTAACTTAGCACCTGTATATATTCCCGCGTTGATAGCATCCTCTATTGCAACGTGTAGTCCTTCCATAACCAGAATAAAGAGAAAAGGGGATAGGGGATCACCTTATCGAAGACCTCGTTGAAGGTTGAATTCAATGGTAGGGCTTCCATTTACCAAAACGGAAGCTTTAGCCGATGAAAGACATCCGCGAATCCAAGATCTCCAAGTATGGCCAAAGCCCGTAAAATGTAGAACCTGATCAAGAAAGTCCCATGAAACGGAGTCAAAAGCTTTCTCGAAGTCAATTTTAAGGATCATTAACCTCTCTTTCTTCTGTTTATACCAATCAATGATCTCGTTGACCATAAGAGGGCCATCAAGAATTTGTCTTTGAGAAACAAAAGTCGTTTGTTTGTTACTTATAACGGTTGCAATAACCCATGAGAGGCGATTAGCAAGAATCTTTGCAATGACTTTGTACTGAGCACCGATAAGGCTAATCTGCCGAAAGTCCGATGCCACGAGAGGATTAGCTACTTTAGGAATTAGAGTAATAAACGAGGAGTTACAACCCGAGGGAATATTACTGGAATCAAAGAAGCCTCTAACATAAGCCATAATATCGTTTTTGAGAGTGCTCCAATAACGCTTATAAAAGGCAAGCGTGAAGCCATCTGGACCTGGGGATTTGTCGGACCCACAGTCCCAAATTGCTTTTTTAATCTCGATTTCAGAAACTGGTTCTTCTAAAAAAGAAGATTGATGTATACTTAGAGATTTGTATGACTCACTACGTCTTGCAACCTTTATCCCTTCAAACCGAGAAAGAATTCTATGAAAGAATTCTAGAAACACTCCTTTGATGTCCTTCGGATTCGTGATCCAACAACCTTCTTTCATGATACCGTTAATAGCAAGTTGGCGTCTTTTCCTATTAACGATACCCTGAAAAATTTTGAGTTTTCATCAGCTTCAACTCCCCATTTAACCTTTGCTTTTTGCATAGTGTCCAATCGTTCCTCATTTTCAAGATGCCGAAGTTTAGATAATGAGTCTTGCCTATTTTTTCTCAACACCTGATCACCTCCCCCTGCTTCGAGAATAGATTCAGCATCTGCTATTGATTGCATCAGAAGCTCTTTTTCAATCCCTTTAGAAGCATTAAAGTTATTAGCCCAAACTTTAATGATATTTTTAAGGTGCTTCATTTTTTCTTTAAACATTATCTGTGTATTAGAACCATCTTTGCATTGAAAATTTTCCCATGCATTCCTAATAACATCGTCAAAATCAGGAGTCTGCAACCAAGAGTTAAAGAGTTTAAATGGGGTTGGACCAAAGTCCATATCAGAATGTTGTAAAATAATGGCTCGATGATTTGAAATCATTCTATTCAGCGCAGTGGCGTGCATATTAAGAAGAGCTGCGGCGAGGTTATCAGAAATCAGGAATCAATCAAGCCTACTTAGTTTCTCCCCATCACTGCTTATACGCGTAAAAGCATGACCACCCAAAGGGAGATCATAAAGGCTACCCTCGTTAAGGAATTGATTGAAGTCATTCGCTGATCTATTGTTAAAAGAAGATCTAATTCTTTCAGAAGCATACCGAACAACGTTAAAGTCTCCAAAGATGAAATAGTTTCCCGGGTTAGAAGTCATAAATTAGAGAATGAGACGCCACAACTCTTGTTTCTTTCGATCATCTTGCGGAGCGTAAACATTAAGCATAAAACACTTGAGGCTCTTAAAACTCCATTCTCCTTCTACAACAAGAACATTATCCCAAACTGTGAGAAGGCCTCCCGCTCGGCCAATAGAAGGGCTCATTGCATAGTCAAATTGAAAGTTGCCCCATACTCGTTTAATATGCATAAGATTAATATTACTCAAATGCGTCTCTTGCAATCCCAAAAAGTTAATTTTATGAATGAAACAAGACTGTGAGATAAAACTACATTTATCCGCCCCCAATCCACATGAATTGTAAGACATAATATTCATTTAAAACCATCACTTGCGCCAATGCTATCAATCTACTTTTTAAGGTCCGCTTTGCTTCCTTCCATATCATACCCAAGTACACTCCCCATTTCGATGTGTGAGATGAAAGCATCAATCAAAGAGCTAGTTGTACGAAATGATTTATGAGACTTACCACTTCGAGATCTAGTAGCGTTCCTACTAAAGTTATTAGATGATTGGCAACCTTCTTTTGAGTTTCCTCGTGAGAGTTTGGAACTTTGAAATCGGATCCCACCAAAACCAGGTGGTTTGGATGGGGAAGAGGTAGCAGCAACATCACCATTCTCATGTGTAGTGTTGTAGAGCGAGTTACTTTGGTTCTCAGAAACATTATTATGTTCCTCTTCCTCTCTTTGCATCTTGAAAACTTCATCTGCCCATGTTGGTTCAACTACATTATCTGTAGTTGTAGTGTTAATCTCTTTATCTTTTTCTTCTTCATTAGGTGGGTTTAATTCTTTTTGTGGTTCAGCCTCAATAGGTTCGTTTGCTTCTACATTAATTTCTCCTTCTTCATGTGTTTCCATGTCCAGAATGCTATTCTTAATCTCATCATTGTCGGAGTCTTCACTATCAATGTCATTAATAGAGTCGTCCACAGGTTCAAAAGAGGGAACCCAACCTGTAAACTCCTTGACACAAACATTATACGATACCTTTTGAATTGTAACTGAACATACCTCTGAGATGGTACCCTTTAGTTTAGTTTTGATACAAACTCTACCAATAGACATATTTTTAGTAGGGTCGTCATCAACAAAAACTGGTTCACCCCATACATTTTCCACTTTCTTAAACGCCTTTGCAGTCCACGCACATAATGGAAGTCCCTCGATTTCTAGCCAAACAATACGCTCATTCACCATAAAAGAATTGGAGACCGAATGAATCTGAGTGAAGTACCATTCCATTTCCGTATGTTGTTTAAATTTCAAACAGGCATCTCTAGTTTGGAATTCCAACCACTACCACATTCCTCCCATATACTTACAGATATAATTCGAAAAACCTTCCCTATGTAGCATTTTGTTTATATTAAGGATGAGGTGAATATCCCTAACCTTCGCCAATACAACACACGTGGAATCAACAATGTTGAGAAGGTCTGACTGATCAAGTGTCACTTTTTTTTAAGAAAGCGCCATCACAGTCTTTTGCTTATCCGGTTCCATTTTGCCTTTCAATGTCGCTGCATAAGAACGAGATCCATTCACTTGCGTATCGTGGCTACCCTTATCTATCCCATGATATGAGTGTGATCCAGAATTAACTGGTCGCGAGCGCTCTATAGGCACTTTCTTCTCGAATCTAGCCATAGATGCAAACAGCTTATAACTACCAATCCATATTTGATTTATATCCTCCAATAGCTTTTGTTGGTTTTCCACTTTAATGAATCTTACAAATCCAAATCTCTTACAGATCTTAGATAACTTGCGGGCTATGTAAACATCAGCTACTCGTGCATGTCGATCACAAAGATGGAACAGATCCTTAGTCCCCACCGTAGTCGGAAAATTTGAAAGGTAGATCATCGTGGAAATTGGGGTTTGATGGCGCCGGTCGGAAGGAGACGCCCATTGGGGGTTATTTTAAAAATAAAATATCTTGCAAACGGTAAATCGTCAAACGACAAAAAATGCACCATCGCGACGAGAATTAAATTATCTTTCTATAGAGGGGTACTTTTATATACTATCGACAAACTTTTTTTCGAATTTTTTTTGTCACGTCTAAAAAAATCACATGTGGTTTTTTCAGACGTAACTAAAAAAATCAATTTCATATACTTTTGAATCTACATTTTAAATTGTTAATATTTCCCGTCAAACAAAAATAACATCGTAGATTTGTTAAAAATCATTTGTGATTTGTTATTTTTAAAAATCACGAGCTATTATCATAAATCGGCATGCGATTTCATTCACACAAATTCACTTATGATTTTTTTAAATCATAAATCTCTGTGTGATTTCATAAATTCATAAATGGCAAATGTGAGATTTACAAATTTACTTGATTTTTAATATAAAAATCCACATGTGATTTTTCGAATCACGTGTGGTTTTTTTCTGGGGTTCCGGAAATTTAAAAAAAAGTTCGTCGAAAGTATATAAATAGTGTCCGTACTAAAAAAAATAATTTAATTATCCTTCGGCAATGGTATAATTAAATTTACTTTCAGAACGAAAAAAAAATACACCATCAGCGACGAGGATATTTTATCTTTCTATATGGGGGCAGCTTCTATATTCTTTCGGACGAACTTTTGTTTCTTGAATTTTTATTTTTCAGTCACGTCTTAAAAAATCACATGTGATATTGTATTAAAATCACGATGTGATTTGTATCAAAATCCATGTGATTTCGTAAATCACATGTGAATTTTTCAGACAGATTGAAAAAAATAATCGAAAAAAAAAATCGCGAAAGTATATAGAAGTTGCCTCTCATACGAGAAAGATAATTTAATTCTCGTCGCGATGGTATGTTTCGTTTTGCGTAACGATTAACGGTTTGTGAGATATTTAATTTTAAAAAGATAGGATGAAAGTGAGTTTTTTAATTAAATTAAAATAGAAATTAATCTAAACCATTAGATGAAAATAAAATGGATGGTTGAGATGAAGTGGATTGCTCTTTAATTAGATAGTGTTCTACATAGAACTTTTGTACCTTATACTAAAAGAGAACTTGTTTCCACACAAAATGTACAGTAAATATTATTATACTATTAAAAAAGTTATTTTATTCTTAAGCATTTCATCTCTCATTTCGTGGGGACCCATCCTTCGAATACGTGTTCTTTCATTTAGATTCTCTTCATTTGATCGATCTTCTTTAGCCTGTTTGATTATCATTCATCAAATAACGCTCGATTTAAGTGATCTAAT
>BQNB010186073.1:1309-12159 GCA_026074375.1 Tanacetum coccineum
CGTTCCCATAACGGTCAACTTCCCTTACATCCCGAACTTTACATACTTTTACAAAATAAGCGGTGATATCGGCCACATTTTACAATACTTTACATCATTGATTTTTGCACGTATCAACGAATAATCAATCCTTTCAAATAATCTCTTTGGTATAAGCTTAATGAACCGACTATCTTTCTTTTCAACATTTTTTTGACAATAATACATCATAAATCTTAGTGTAGTTCACCGACTTCACTATCATCATTTGTCCGGCTGATTCTTCCTTTTAACTTTTCTTCTTCGGACATAACATATAATCGTGAAAGTAGCAAAATACACGAGCTACAAAATATTCCCATTGCATTGTGAAATTTTCCCGACCTTTACAAATATAGAGAAATTTCACTCTGACACAGGAACTAAAAGACTTTACACGAAAGCAACTAGCAACATTGATTAAAATAGGCTTTAATCTACACGGTAGGCTTAAGGTGTAAAGGTGAAACGAAATAATTTTAATTGGTGTGGAAAAAAAGGAATGGCTCATCAGGTTGTTCTAAGGGTATCTTTACTCTAAAAGTGAGAGTAAGCAAAAAGGTTACACGGGGGGTTAACTAACCAGTGTAGTTAGTTAATTTTATGACATGTAGGCTTTTTGGTTTAATCCTAGAAATCTACCAGTCAAGCATGTTATTCCATCTAAATCCATAGTACTCGTCATTGAGGTCTCGAGTGATATACCAGGCCAAGTTCTAAAGTCCACTACATCACCGACACACTCATATTTTTGTGGAATTTTAAGTAAGCAATTGGAAACGTATAGGCTTAATTCTCACAAATTGACATTAAGGATTATAGTGCACTAGGTAATGTAACTAGTGATTTTTCACAAAAAGTATGCTATTTTTTTTAATTTGATCCATTTTTAAGCATATTTGTGAAAATAAAGATAAGTACGTTCTAATTCTCCATCCCCCACTTAAATTATACAACGTCCTCGTTGTATATTTAAATAATATGGGAAAAAGAATTAGAACGAGGAAACTCCCCTGATAGTTTGCTCCGATGGTTCTCCATTTTGAGTTTTTAAGCAAAAGGTGTGTTGAAGAGGGCTTCAAATTACCCATGAGATTTCAACACGTGGATTTTTTTAGATTATACCATTAAGTCGATTTTGTTTTCAGCAAGGTCCTACATGAAAGTTTAGAAGACGTTCGTGCAATTTGCACTTTCGCTATCCTACAAGATAGACAAACAATTCAACACACAACTGTACAGGTTACAACACGCCGTATCCCAAACCCAAGGATACGCCGTATGTAAACCTGTGAAATAATTAAATGCTGGAATTAAATACTAGAATTTAAAAATACTGATAATCGTCCAGACATACATACGTCGTATCCTAAGGGGTATGATACGCCGTATGTAATCTTTGGGAAGACAGACTCAACAATTAATTAAAATTAAAACAATTAAATGCGATAAACAATTTAAAAATGACCGGGTTGTCTCCCGGGAAGCACTTTTGTTTCAGCTGGTCGTTAAGTTTGACCTTTTTCCATTTTGTCATTTAATTACACATACCTTTTACCTTTAAAAACGAGCTAAAATAACCAAAAACGGACTTAAAATGCCAAATATACGCTTGTTTTGCTAATTGTATTGTGCAGGAACGGATATCTAAGAAGAGGACAAAAAACAAAGCCAAAACGACAAAACCAGACTCGGAATGGAAAAGACTGTGAAAGACAAAGCCAAATCGTAATCATAACATTTCACAACACTTGCATCATTTTCATCCAAAGTTTATAAGCAATGTAAAATTGGGGACTATGAAACTCACCTGAATGCGCAGCTACAAGTAACTCAAACTCCTCTCCTTACAAACATACACAATAAAAGCTCATGTTACCATCGGTAAGCTAAACGCTTAATCCAATATAACAACCCTAATGATGGACTAATATCATCTATACTATATGTAAAGACTCTCTACCATCATTTTATATCTTCATTATATCTTTTATTTACTTTCTACTTTTATTTTAAACACTTATAACTTTCTGCTCAATTCGGCAGAATTTTTACCCAACTGCACAGACTTACAACCCTTACCAATATGCATCACACATTCCTACAAAAATTCACACATGACCCCACATGTGTATACTAATCTCATCCAGAAGCCCATGCATTTATTCAAACCATAAGTATACCCTTGAAAATCAAACTTACAAACTGGTCAATTTCGGGTCTGATTGCACACCAAAACGTTTCGACATCAAAACCCAGCTTAAAATTAATTTTAGCCTTAGCCCTTTTAGGGTTTCTTAATAGACATATGAAAGTTACTTTATGTAAAAGGGATTAATTTAAAACACTTCTTAAGTAGGGTTTTCACCTCACCTAAGTTGACTAAAAATTCGTCTGAAAACACAGTTTTGACAACGAATCTTGTAACCATTATTTAATTGACTTCCCGACCTCAAAAACTGTTGAGGCCGGATTTTTTGAAAAGAAGACTCAAAATGCTTCAGTTTAAAAAAAAGAATCATGTCATTTGCATTTTCCATCATGGAGAAAAACGTCAATCAATCTGACCTAAATTCTGCTCATCTATAAAACATCAATCCATGCAAACCCTAACCTAAAATTGCATGGATTCCGTTCCTAATTCATATCTTAATTAACATATTAATAAATTAACTTACCATTAAATCTGTATTTTTTATTAACCCTAAATCCATCATAACTAAGCTATAAAAATTAAGAGAATTAAAGAGGTTTAATGTGTTTACCTTTGATTACAAGCCTCCTAAACAACACTCTTGATTGATTCTTGGATCTAGCTCTTGAAAAAGATTTTCCTAGGGTTCTTGGGGATGGGGATCTCACGGCACAACAAGGGAAGAAAGAAAAAAAAATGGGCTAGGTTTTATAAATATGCATTACTAGTCTAATTATAATCTAACTAGAATTTGATAGGTATTAAACTTCTTTTTTTTTTACTATTCCCGGATTTACTATTCACTTATATAAAAAAAAATTATTTTTTTATTAACTAATAATTAACATTACCTTAAGTTTCTACAAAAACCTAAGTTATTTTAACTATACATTTTTATTAAAACGCAATAAACCGCACTTTCTAAAAATAACATTTCATTTCTAAATTCACCTGCTATTTATGGAAAGTTTGATACAAACTTTCATATTTCAACCATATCATTCCTTCCTAAAGCCACTCACATTCAATAAACGCTTATCCTTTAAAAATCAAGATTTGACGTAGCAATATATGCAAAACGTCATCCATTCTCAAACTCCCTATTCCGAAGAATGGACTACTTAACTCAACATATAAACACACATAACAAAATGATCATTTAATTCTAAAACGATCACATGCATATAAACACCACAATTACCAATCAAAACGACCACGAAACACTCAAAAATCACATAAAACGAGCAAAAACTAAAGTCTAAAGGTATAAGCTACCCTGCTCAAACCACGGTTGTCACAACCCCCCACTTAAATTATACAACATCCTCGTTGTATAGATAAAACAATTATAAAATAAGGGAAAGATAGAATTAGAACGGAAAACTCCCTAATGTTTTGCTCGTGATAATTCTCCAAGATGCGTTCTTGAGCAAAAAGTGTGTTGACTAGGGTTTCAGCATGCCTGGATAAGTTCAACACATGTCTTTTTCAGCATATACCATATCATAGTTTCAGCAAGGTTCTGTATAAGAGATTATAAGACAAGTGCAAATTCTATCTCGCAACAATGGTACAAGAAAACAATTAAACACACAACTGTATAGGGATCAATACGCCGTATCCCAAACCCTAGGATACGCCATATTGTTCTTGTAAAAACAATTAAATACGGGAAATTAAGTATTAAGTTTTTTTTAAAACTAATAACGTCCGAACATCTCTATACGCCGTATCCAGAGGGGTTTGATACGCCGTATAGGCTGTCTGGGAAGACAGACTCGTGCAACAAACAATTAAAATGCGACAAACAATTAAAATGACCGGGTTGTCTCCCGGGAAGCACTTTTGTTTCAGCTGGTCTTTAAGTTCGACCTTTTTCTACATTCCTTTTATTCATTTTTAATTCTCACATGCTCATCCTCGTGTGCGAACTTCATCATAATCATTTGGCATGATGCGTACTTCTTGAAAATTCATGAACGTGCAAAAGTCTTTTAGTCATAATCATTCATCGTCATTGTGGTAAAAACCTGAAATAATAGAAAAACTTTTGACAAACACAAGTATATCGATCAAAGTTCCGGCATGACTCTTCCCTTCGTCCTTGTCCTCAATTATGGAATAATAAAAGCTTTTAGACATTAAGTTAATGGGCAAGGAAGGGAGGAGGTCAGCGGTAATAAATTTATACCCGATTACACAAGAAAATTTCATTTTATAAGAGTCAGTTTTAACAAAAGTTGGCTCAAAGTCAACATCTCGATTCGTTTCAGGTTGTAGAGGTGTGTCTAAATCATTTAATTCTATGTAACTACCATAAGTTGGGTCGAATGGTTCATCACCCTCTCCTATAAGTTCTATTTTTTAGTCAAGACTTTTTGTCGCAAAGACCCTTTTTATTATGCTAGTGGCGGGCTTAATACTTTTAAAAACAAGTTTTTCTTCCCCGACCCTTAAAGTAATCTTCCTTTTGAAGACATCAGTCTTGGAATAGGGAGTTTATAAAAATGGTCGTCTGAGGATTAAAGGGACATCGTCATCCTTATGTATGTCCAAGATGATAAAGTCTATAGGGAAAATAAATTTGCCTATCCTTACTAGCATATTTTTTGCCAATACGCTTGGTGCTTTATGGTTCGCCGCAAGGCTTGTTCGATGGTTAACTAGTGTGATGTATAATTCCTAAACCAAGGTTGGTGTAGGTAGAGATTGGCATAACGCTCACACTTGCTCCTAGGTTTACAAAGTGCTTTATTAAACAGTTTATTATATAAATAAAACAAGGTAAAGTAAAGCTCCTTGGGTCTTTTTCTTTCTGAGGCAAGGTGTGATCATAAGCATCCAAAATCTTCTCATCTTGTGCCTCTCTCGAATTGTCATCGCCAAATTTTTGCAGTCGATTTGGAAAAGGGACTGTTTCAGACAATATGCTCCTGTGTTGTGTGCCCGATACGGCGTATGGACCACATCCGATACGGCGTATCCCAGAAAAATCAGCTTTAGCAGTTGAGATCGATTTGACTTGGTCTCGAGGATTTGTTTCTGTAGAGCTGGGCAGGCTTCCAAACCCTCTTTCTTGCAAGACCTTGCTCATCTGTCCGATTTGTATTTCCAAGGTCTTAATCGAAGCTCCTTGGTTCCTTATTGCTGCATCGGTAGAAGCTCGGATCTCTTTGATTATGTTCGAGTTTTCTTCATGCCTTTTAGCTGATTCTGCCATAAATTTGGTCAGTGATTCTTCCAGGCTTGGTCTTCGATCAGGATACGAAGAGTTTCCATTGTTTCGTTGGTAGAATCCTGGCCCTGCTGCTCTATATTGTCCCCCAGGTTGATAGGGTGCACCGAACTATGTATAGTAAGCTTCTTCTAAAGTTTTCCCTTCTTCCTTTTGTGGATAATCTTTTGTATAGTGTGGTCCCTTGCATAGTTCGCATCCGACCTGAGCAGCGTACACTTTCTCATTTACTTTCTTTATTTCTCGTCCGAGATTGTTGAGTTGGGCTTGGATAGCAGCAAGCCCGTCAGAAGTTTCAGTACTTCTGGTCCTTGAAGACGTTCCATTGTGCCATTTCTGAGAGTATTCAGCCATTTCTTGAATGGCTACTTTAGCATCAGCAGCAGTTTTGGAAGGTATGGCACCCTTTGAGTCCAGGATTTGTCGAGTTGGAACATCGAGCCCATTGTAAAACAAGATGACTTCCTGCATGTCGGTCAAATAATGTTGAGGACACTTCATTAGCAATTCTTTAAATCTTTCCCATGCACGGAAAAGGCTTTCATCGGGTTCCTGCTGGAAGTTGTTGATTTCCTCCATTTTCTTTGCGGTACGGGCAGGTGGACAGTATTTGTTTAGAAACTTAGTTTTTAGAACCTCCCAGGTTGTAATTGATCCTGATGGCTGGTTCCTTAGCCATCTACTTGCAGCTCCAGTGAGGGATACAGGGAAGGCTCGAAGCATGATTTGATCCTGAGTTACTTTTGGGATGTGAAATAAGTCAACAATCTCTAGAACCTTTTCGATGTGCTCGTTTGCATCTTCGTGTTCCGACCCACTAAAAGTATTGTCATGAAGTTCTTTGAGAAATTGCCCCTTCAATTCAAAGGGGGTGTCTTGGTTGATCGTGGGCCTAGTAACGCCCGACCCGTAATTCTCTCGGGTTTTGCTCATATACTACTCCATTATTTCTCTTTCTTCTTCCTCTGATTGCTCCTCGATATCAAAATTATGATCGAACTCCGGTGAATTTGATTCTATGATACTTGGTGTATCAAAAAGCCTCCTCTTTGAGCAAAATTTTTGTTTCGGGTTTTCAAAAGGTAAGAGCAGTTCCTTTGTAGAACTTCTTGTCATGCACTACCTGAAACAAATGACAATAAATCAGTAGGATATGTCCTGATGAGAGAAATTAAATATGGGATCGAAACAAATGGATTTTCAGTCTGCTACTGTATCAGTCGACAGATACGCCGTATTCAATTAGTTTGAATACGCCGTATAAGTCTGTTGAGTACTAGTACGCTGTATTGTGTCCTCAGAATACGCCGTATTGCTTGGAAAACAGATACGTCGTTTAGAAAGTGAAACTCAATACGCTGTCCTGATCAGAAGGTTTGATACGTCGTATCCAACTGGTGGATACGGCGTATCAGGTGATCAGTCAGAACATAATACTATTTAAAAACAATTAAATGCGGGAATTTAAACACACAATGCGAATAAATACAAACATAATTTAAATAATTAGATTACACTAAACATAATTAATTAATGGTTAGAAATACTTATAAGAATAAGGTTTAATTAATTCACTCCCCGACAGCGACGCCAAAAACCTAATGTGCTGTCGTGTAGGGTTAATTATTTGGGGGGGGATTAATCCCAAGTTTTTAAATTTATTATGCCGACAAACCTAAAACACACTTATACGATCAGTGTACCCGTCAAGAGGAGTTTTTGTGGTAAGTAGGGTGTCGAACACTAAGAGTGGAACATTAATCCTATATTCTATCAGTATTTTAATTAGTCTATTTACTAGTTAAACCTATGCTATGTACGTTGTCTAATGATATGGGGGTTTTCAGCCTGAGAGACTGGCACAGGTTTGGTGATGACAAATATCAATTCAATAGACGATAAACACAAAAGAAGATTAGAAGATAAAAAAGTGGTACAGCCAAAATATGATAAAATAAGTTGTATTAGCTATTAAAATAAAAAAAAAAAAAAAATAAAAAAAAAAAAAAAAAAAAAAAAAAAAAAAAAAAAAAAAAAAATATCCGGTTCAATGCTGGTTTGTTTGTTTTAGTGAAAATGATTTACTTATCTCTAAGAGCGGCTATATTCATTCTTAAAACTTAGACGGTACTCATCTAACGACCTTAGACACGATTATTCCTGCACAATTAACGCATCCGCATAAAGCATCCTTGAGTTTTAATTAATAATCTATCTTGGAGGAATAAAAGCAGTGGTTGATCTGTTAAAACCCTAGTCCCAACGGACTTTACCATTATTATTTGTCGGTGTTGTATATATGGTAGTCCATTATTTAAATCTTTATCAGTTAATTAGAGAATGATTCTGAATACTTAAAACGGGTCACCTACCGGTCCAACTAAGCTCATAATTCAAAGACAAAGACAAAACGTTATTTGTGATCCTATTGGTCTAGTAATATGAAACACGATATGGAGAGCTATCCCGATATCTAGATTACTTGGTCCGTATCACTAGATCCAGTTGAATGATAGGTCGGCATATTCAAACACATAAACAAGTATGAGGTGATAAACATAATTAAACAATCAACGATAAATTAAGAAATCGATTTTAAAACAAACCAAACATTGAACTTTCATTAAGATGGCTAATACCCGAGGGTATTAGCCCACAACCATTGTAATTATACAAGCGTAATCAAACAATTAAAATCGAACGATTAAGAGAGTAAAAATTACATGATGTCTTCTATGGAGTCGTGATCAATGCTTGACCTTGGTGGCTGATCTTCTCTTCTAAAATTCGTCTTTTAGTGAGTATGGTATAAAGAATATGATATTGCACACTTAAAACTCGTTTTTGAGTCTTCTATTTATAGTGTCTGAAAAAGACTCGATACGCCGTATCTGGCAAGGTCGATACGGCGTATTGGGCTGGATTCCTTAGAGTGCGCGCTACGTTCAAATCAATCAGTGATATCATTCCCAATTTACTTGATTTACTGTATCTTCGAATAGTTATCTTCATGGATACGGCGTATGTAGACAGCATGGATACGCCGTATTAGGAATTGGTCAAACGCGTTTTCTTGTGAAGTCTTGGCGCAGATACGCCGTATCTCTTTAGTTGGATACGGCGTATTGGTGAAATTTTAGCAATCTTCAAATATCATCGTTTTAGCTCCAAATTATGCGCCTTTTAGCTTGTCTTCACAAAACACTCCTGAATTACTGCATTTATCAACTTTAAAGCAATTAAGTACCAAATAATGCAATAATTATATAAAAGTGGGCAAAACAGATAGGATAAATGATATAATAAAGTGACGTTATTTGATGTCATCAGTTCACAACAGGTCTTTCGACCTATCTCGTTATGAGTATACAATCAAAGTTGATAAGATAAGACATGATAGGATTCCAACATAAGCTTAAGATTAAAAAGATCGCAATTATACCAAAAGCTTATTCATTATATTAACATCACCAAGTAGTCATGAGAGATTTAGCCTCTCATGGATATGAAGTTCATAACAAAATAAAGAAGAGAAACAAGAACCATACTATGCCCAGGTAAAAATATGGATTAAACTCCACCCGTTACAAGTATTGGATTATACTAAACCTTTATTTCCTACAAGCTAAGATATTGTTCTTCGTTCTTCGTCTTTGAATTCAGATTTTGGTGAGGGTATTAGAGAGATATTGAAGTGATGAAGAATGTGTGGGATGCTTAAAATGGTGAGAATTTCATCTCTATTTATAGGCTGAAAAGGGGTTGAAGTGCGACGCACATTCTAAATTGTGCGTACTTCGCCTATGTCGGTGCAAATATCATTAATACTGCAACGAAGTACAACATACTTTTGTATAAAACCGGCGTACTTGGTGAGTTAATGCAACCTTCATTTTATTCCATTTTATTCTCTTAAACTCGATAGGAAGTGCGGCGTACATATATAAATGTGCGGCGTACTTCTTGGCATTTTCAATTTTAGCCTTTTCTTTTCTTCTAATTTGCTTTCTAATAAGTATAAACACTTGTACTTTGATATTTCTAAGCTCAAAATGTCTTCAAGTGAACTTGCATATATTTCATGCTATTAAGTACCAAAAGTTCATGAGATATCACTTCCACACACACTCCAAACATCTTCTTCCTAAACAATCCCATAATCACATATGCTCACTCTTTCATCTCTTATTGGAAATGTGATTATTTACCCAAATCAATCCTTTAATTTCATCCTTATCTTCATCTTCATCTTCAAACCTTCATACACCTAAACCTTCACCAAATAAACCTCAACAATGCCAACTCACATTCCCTTACACAATGTACTTCTCTTATACTTGTTGCACTTTTATGTCTCCCACATTCCAAACAATATACCTCATATCTTTTCAAAACATTCTCTACCACATATTAACTATTCACCTTCTTCCTTAATGAATTCAAATTACACACACACTCATCTTAACTCTTGATCAAGCCAAGTTACTAATCCAAGTTCACACACTTCCTTCTCAACCCTTGGATTGCTTCACAAACAAACACAACAAACACACTTCTCTTCCACCCTTGATCAAGCCACCTCATCAATTCAAACTTCCTCATTCTCTTCTCAACCATTTGATTGATGCTTCATCTCAAACAAACACAACCTCTGTCACAAACATTCACTTCTCACTCACACAACAAACACAGTCTTCTTTCTACCCTTGATCTTGCCACTTAACCAATTGTCCTCTTTACATGCTTACCCTTCATTTCAAACTAAGATTAAGAGGCTCCCTTTTATCACATCATAACAACTTATACATAACTCATTCATCTTTATCCAACATTTGTGTAAATGAATTTGAAATTCAAATTCCAAATCTTTTCCCCCTTTCTCTTTAAGCAAAGAATATTCTAAGAATATTATCTTGTACCCTAACTAGCAATTTTAAATCTTTAGTTGGATGCCAACTAAGCTAGTTAGACTATGAGGAATACCCAAAATACCCCTTTCTGATAATTCTTTTTTCTCTTTATAATATTGGATAAGCAAAACGCTTTTAATACTTCACAAACGTTTTTCTCAAATGGCTATTTGAGTTGGTTGACCTTGAGCATAAGAATGATTGAAAGGTCATAGCGTGAACAATTATGGGTTTAACAAGTGCGGGTATTTAAAACGCCAAGTCTCAAAGATAACATCTTCGGGAATTGGGCGTGCTGACCATGCGCTGGTGCGTGGGCAGCGCGTCAGACACGAATTGTAATTTGACAATTTGTGTTCCTTGGCTTATAAATACGCACCCTTGGCCTTTGTATTCCTCACCTCTTGCAAACATTCTTTCCTCTCTTTTCTCTCCTCTAATCCTCTAAGTCAAAACATCAAGTGATTTTGATCTTCACCTCTATCATCCATTG
>BQNB010186075.1:0-12159 GCA_026074375.1 Tanacetum coccineum
CAAGTTAAGCCCATGAGCTTTTTGTATCGAACCATTTATGAAATCCAATGTATCAGTTTTAAACGATCCTTATAATGGTCGATCTCATATCTTGTGCTATTGATCTATGAAGTAATACCCCCGGAACATCATATTCCGTTGTGGCCCATTTTGGGGGTGTTACATAGGGTTGCCTCCTTCTCGTCCCACCATTCTTTGTAACAATAAAGTGCCTTATACTTGAGCTAAAATCTGATTGCGCACAAACGAGGCAAGCATATCGATATCGATTATCATTTTGTTCGTGAGCTTGTTTTATCCGAGAAACTTCATACCAAATTTGTCTCTACGCATTTTCAGCTTGTAGATATCTTCACAAAGAGTTTATCAAGACCTTTCTTCGAGTCATTTCGGTCCAAGCTTTATGTTGGTCCACCCCCACTTGGATTGCGGGACGGTAATAGCACCGTATCTTAAGGATAGTCAAATCCTTATGTTAGTTAAGATGAACCACATATATCTCCTTTAATATTGAATCTATGGTTAACCAAGTAAGACAATTTCTCCATTCGCCAACCCAATATCATTTCCTGGCAGTTAAACGTATCCTTAGATACGTTAAAGGGACCATTGGATACGGTTTCACATAACCAACTATCTTGGGTTTTTTTTTAGAACATAAATTTTCAACAACATATACCACATATCTCACAATATATTTCACACATGCCTCTAGCGAGGCTTGAACCTACAACTTCTAGGTGGTGGGAATCACTTACCCAAGGATACTCTTGGTGGCCCAACTGAGCAAATCTAGTTGGATTAACAATCTTAGGTTATTCCATGCTGATTGGCCCAGCTGCATCGACAAATACCCTCCACTTATAGGTATGACTCCATCTTCCATGGTGCAAGATCTCGTCTATTGAGTGCCAAAAACAACCAACAGTATCTCGCTCGATTTGTGAATCTGAGTATCGCGCTTTAGCCAACATTGCAACTGAGATTTTCTATATCACACACCTTTTACGTGAAGTGTTGGTGTGCTATCCCTTCTCGACCTTACCACGTTGAGACACAAAAGCCTTATTCTTGACCAAAATCTGGTTGCGCACAAACAAACAAGCATATCGATATCGATTATCATTTTGTTTGTGAGCTTGTTTTATCTGGGAAACTTCATACCAAATTTGTCTCCACACATTTGCAGCTTGCGGATATCTTCACAAAGAGTTTACCAAGACCTTTGTGTTTAGACATTTCTGTCCAAAGCTTCATGTTGTTGCACCCTCTCTATTATTTCATGAGGTAATACACGTAGTCTTAAGATAGTCCAAATCCTTAAGTTATTTAGGATGCATCACAATATCTCAATTATGATTAGATCCTTTAGATTTCATGTAATCTTTTGTAGATATATGAATGAATATGCTTCTCCCAAATGTATGGAAAATATGTGATGCAACCTAACAACATACAGGATTAGACTATCCTTATATTACAGTGCTATTCAAGACATCACACACACATAAGTATCACTCAAAAGAAGAGGTTTTACGTCACTTATAGCTTGATTTCCATCTATTTCTTGTAACTCCACTATTGATCTAGGATGTTTTATGATGTACATCCGTACCTCCAAATCAATTTACCATGTAATTCATAGTCCCTCAATATGCACTAAATTACTACACTAGATTGTGATTTATAGTGTCGTATGCAACTCTATTTATTGCACGTTGCTATTCTTGTTCATGCAGCTTGGTATCTATAAACTTTTATAGTGACTGCAATCTGCTTGTTCTGTGCCTATTTGTAGTTTTTTGCTTAGACACATAGCATGTCTATGATCACTTCTCATTATACAACGAAATTTAAAAAATTTGGACATCAAAACGTAGGCACCTGCTGCGCCTGCAGGTGATGAAGCCGAGCTTGTTAAGAACCTATTTGCGAAACATGATCATTGTCCCAGATATGATCGGAGATTGTTGTTGGTGTCGATAATGCAACGACCTCCAACCAGAAAGAAATAAAGCCTGATATGATTGGACATTACCTTGCTTATTCTTAATTCATACAAGCATGTCAAGCATGGAGAAACCAGGTATATAGTGCTACCCATCCACAAATAACTAATCCCTTTGAAGTGAGACTGCTGCTTAGGATTTCTTAGGCTTTTTTAAGTATGTTTGGTCAAGGAAGACTATAGTAATGATGTTCCTTGTAGTATTTTGTGCTCAAAGGTTATGGAATTACTGTTATAAGGTTATGAATCCTTGTTTTGACTGATTGTCATCCTGCTTTTATTACCTAAATAAAATCTTGTTAAGTTCTTAAGTTTTACCAGCGATTAGCTTGTTTCTTATATATATTTTAATCCTTGCTGCTGTTCCAAATATCCGTGATTATCATGTTTAAAAGTTTGTGTTTTGGTACGTATAATCTCTAAAACAAAGTTGTTGACCTTTTTCCTTGCCCCATAATGATTATTTGAAAGCAAACTTCAATTCTTGTTCTTACTTTGTAAAATAATCTTTTTTACTTAATATATCATAATATAATTAACTTTTAATTATGTTATTGTAACTGTCTTGATTATATTTCCCAGCTTTAAGGGTATATCTGTTGGAAAAAATAGTTTGGCAAAAATGTGTTTTTGCCAAACTTTTGGACATTAATTAAATATATGTATATGTTATATATAAGTTATATTACTTGTATTTGTACGTTTCTCGTCTGAAGAGATTCGAAACGATCTAAAGTATTCACAAATATTAATATGAAGAGAAATCGTGTCTCAAAGTAACACATGAAACACAATTATGTACAGTCTATTAGAATAAATAATCGTAAATCTATTTAGGAAAAAATTTAAACTTTTAAATAAGTTGTACAATAATATTTTGTGTGATAAAATTTACACAATCGGGTTTCTTTTTTAGCTGATTGGATAATTATGCATATATATTTTTCGTGACAAAGATATACAAATCAAGCTTCTTAATAACGATTTGTATAATTATGGAAGATATATTATATTGAGACAAAAATTTTTTTCACTATAAAATAACCATCAGCCTCATCAGTTTAATAATCCAAAAAATGGAGCTCCTTCCTCACCGAATTCCGCAATCCATCGATCAGAAACACACAATAATTTTTCATGATATTTTAGCAAGTTGTCAGGTCTGGCTTGTACAATAGCTTTGAAACGTTGTACCATAGTAGACAGACGGCGAATCGGTTTTAAGGAAGCGTTCCAACACTGCCTCGTAACCAAGACCTTTTACTGCTTCTTTATTTTATTGTTCATAGTCCTGTCTTCTGCTTCGACCCATTTGTTTTACTTTCTGTCATGTATATTTTATTGTTAATTATTATTAATTATAATCTGATTTTATTTTAATAAAAGTGTACATGTTTCCCTACAATCTTAAAACAGATTCTGTGTAACAGAATTAACAAAAAACACTTTTGTTAAATCGGATTAATTATTATTAACATATTTTATATTTATAAACTGTTTTCTGTGAAACTAAATTGATTCTTGAAATCAATTTTCAGTTACACAGTATTTAACTTACAGACTTGGAATTACAGATCTATAACGATTTTTTAAAAGCAGTTGTTCAAGATCAGTTTATTTTGAAACCGAGATTAAGTTTCTATTAAACCGATTTATTGATTCATTGAAACCAAGATTGAGTTTCTTTGAAGCAGATCTGATACAAGATTATAGAAATCAGAATGGAATATTCTTGATATCGTTTTAAAATTTTATTTAACGTATTGTGTTTGATCTGTCAGGATGACAAACACGAATGTGACTACTCCTGTGAACGTAACGGGTGCGCCGGTTACCAACAGTTGCAAATCATGACGAATTTAGATTCATTGAAACCAAGTGGAGTTTCTCTGAAACAAATCTCATAAAATAAAAGTTGCTATTTTATTAGATCATTGGAATGTATTCATTGAAACAAGGTTAAGTCCATTAAATAGAAACGTACTTTCCAAGATTTACACATCTAATAAACACACTTGTTTTATTACCAATCTAGGTATTGAAACCGGCTACATTGTATTTAGTAAATATGACCTGCTGATTTTCCAAATAGATTTGATTATTCTTCGTGTAAGAGAAATTAACGAAACTATCCAATTTCTCAATTAAATTTGACAAATTAGCAAAAAATTTCTAGTTCTTGCCGTAATCGCGAGGCATCTTGTGTACCTTATCAGCTTATTCAGAAGCTTGCATTGTCTTTACATTGCTTATAAGTATCAACTGGTAACTGATCATGCTCTCACTCATACTTTGAGGAATTTAAATGAAAATGAACATCCAATATGTCTAAACAAATTTCATTATGATCATACTTTGAGATTCAGTGAATAAAACGCCTAGACAAAATTCATTATAAATTTTAGATCTTCATCTTGATCACGCTTTTCATCAAACATGTCATATGCATAAACAAACTCAGACGACAAACCATCCACATGTGCATTCCGCCTCAACCCACAACCACAAAAACCATAGATCAACAACCTTAACCCCACTTCTAGTCGAGAAAAAAAGTTTGTAATATACTCTATTTACACAACAACGGATGTAACTAATTAAACATTTTAACTAACTTTGCCCCCACTGCCAAGCACCATGTGGACCAAACCCATGATATTCAACTTTATATCAGAATGTTCACTTCATAAATACATTTCTCCAAAACGTAGGTGGCGTGAGGTAAAGCAGGTGAAGAGGTCAGTTATGGCAGTGGTGGTGGTGCGATGAAGGGGCTAAAAAAAGAAAATACTGACGTGAGGAAGAAGAAGATGAGATGTAGATTGAGTTTGTAGATGGTGGTTGTTAATTAGTTTATGGTGGATTGAGTTTGTAGACTTATGGAAATAAAGGGGCTAACATGAAATACGATAATAAAAAACACTAATGTGTCACTTAAAAGAAATAAAAAAATAAGAAAATGCTGACGTGTCAATCATTTTCAAAAGATAACCGGTTATAACCGGTAGCAGCCCAACGTATTTACTATAAAGTTACAAATTTGAAAGTTTGAATGGATATATTGGTAATAAAACAAGTGTGTTTACTATATGTGTAAATTTTAGAAAGTACATTTCTATTTAATGGACTTAACCCTTGAAACAAAGTAGAGTTTCTTTGAAAGATATCTCATAAAATGCAAGTTGTTATTTTATTAGATAACGACAACGTGTTCAATGAAATCAAGAAGAATTTCTTTGAATTAAGATATTGATAATTATATAAGTTATTATTAAATATCAGATTATATACATCATTTTTACTAAATTAGTAAAAGTGTTTGTTTGACTTGTCTAGTTTACTTTAAACCGGGTCGAGTTTAATTATAAACGAGTTATAATTTTTGAGATTTTATAGAGTTTAAAAGTATATCTATAGAAACCTTGTTGAGTTTATTTATAAGAGTAGATCTATTGAAACCTTGTTGAGTTTCATTGTAGAAATAGATCATGTAAAACAGATATATTACGATATTCTTAGAAAAAATTGACAACATCATATTATATATGTTTTTTTTGTTAAGAACATTATGTAATAGGCGATATTGTTTAATTGTTTAGTCGAAAGACTTCCTTTAAAGTGGTTTTGTATAACGGATGTTACAAAACATTAGTGTTTTAAACTAAAGTTGATTAAAATCGTTTTTGTTAAAAAAAATTATGTGATTGAGCACGTTATTAATAGTACCAAATTAGTTTCAAACTAATCATGGGACCTCATATTAACATTTGGAATGTTATGAGTGACATAAAAGGATCTGCTTCCGAACTTGTTAAAAGGGAGAACGATACTCGAGTTACGTGTATGGTAGATGCTTTTAAGCATTCAACAACCTTATGTGCCATAACTATGCGTTATATTTAATGTTCTGAAGGACATAAACTGAGCCATGAGGGAATTCAACCTTAATAATGTGGATTACCTTGTAATCATATCATATAGATGTGATAAGAGTTTTATTAGCTCCTTCAATGTATTGAAACAGGAGAGAAACGTTATTAGCAACTCTCCAACTGCTAATATCAAGGAAAATGCAGATGTATACCCCATCTGAAAAGAATTTAATCTAACCAACGCTTGTACGTCCGATACGTAGGAATCTTGTTCTGAAATTTATTGGGGTGTTTGCTTAGAAATTATGGCTTCATCTTTGTTTGAATTCAAATAAAAATTATTGTAACAATAACAAACTTGATCCCATACGGTTTACCCTTAAAAATGTTTCAGCTGAATGTATTTCCTAATGGTCATTTTAGCAAAATGAGTACGAATTCAGCTTATTTGATTCTTTAAATGTATGGCATGGCTGACTCGGACATGTTTTAAATTTTAACTCAATATATTGTCTAATTAAACTAAATTGGATACCCACTTTTTGAATTGACACGGACTACAAAATTAAAACTTTTGTTGAAGCCAAATTGAAAAGATTGTCTTTTCTCTCGGTTGAACAGAAAATAACCAAACCCTTGATATGATTCACATGGTTTTTTGGAAGAGTTTTGCTACATCCACAAAAGTTTACAAAGATAAAATTCACGAAAATGAAATGGTGGCTATTTAATTGGTGTTCTGCTACAATTTCTCCTTTCTTCTTTGTTATTAGCCCAATCACAGACAAACAACATCAATTTGTGGATGTGTCTTTGTAAAAATATTTGTGTATGAAGCAAAACTTCTTTTTGGAATAAGATACCCTACTACGGTAAAGCGAATAAACGAGTAACTCTTCATCATATTTGTTTGATGTCGGTCACAAAATATTTTCTATTTATACTTTACTTGAGATAAGGCTATAACAAGATTGTTCATTTAAAAAGTGAGCATCAACTTATTATAAAAAAAAAGTGTTTGAAGTCATAATCGGAGTGAATATGTTTCCATTTCTAAATTTATGGCTAACTTAGAATAAGACACAACTTATTACTCTGACTCCAAATAGAATAGAATAGTTGAAAAAAAGAACCGCACCTTCATAAGATATGTTAATCCATGTCTTACGTCCTGTTTAGCCATGCAATGTGGAGAAACGATTAAATGATATCACTACTTATCTGTTAGATAAGATCACCTTCAATAAAAAAGAAGTTCTTATGACTATGATGAGAAGAATACAATCTTATAAGTATTTACAAATGTGGGGGAATCTAGCCAATATATCTAGTATTGAACCTCAAAGTTCAAAAGATTTTGACTTGACTGTGATTGCTTTCTTAGTAGAAGCCATAACATACGCTTATATTTCTTTGTGTTTGTTGAAATACATAAAAGAATACAATATAATAAAAAAGTCTTCCTCTTTGAAATTTATTTCCTTGATAATGAAGGAAATTGAAAATCATCTGGAATAGATGAACAATTTTCCCAAATCAAAACAAAGGATAATAATGATCTCCAATATGAGAGACAAATCACTAAAGAAGATGAGGTTGAACCAAAAAGATTCAATGGAAGAAAAAAAAAAATAAATGAGAAATTGATTGGACCCGATTTTGGATCTTTTATGTAAAAATGACCTACATCTATACGAGAAGCGTAACTTCTCGATGGCTCAATGAAAGAAGCCATATATAAATGCAATAGATTATGTTTTTACAAAAACAGTGCTTAGAGCTCGAGTTTACTTTTGATGTAAAACCACTAGGCTAACAAAGGGATCTTCAAAAGAAGTGAAAGCCGATGGCACCATTGACAAGTACAAAGAAAAGATTGTGCAATCAAAGATTAGACAACAAGAAGTTCTATACATGCTTTGATACTTATTCTACTCGAATAACACCAATTTAGATGATACATACTATTTCGCATTAAGAAATCATAATGCATCAATGAATGTGAAAATAACAATTTCTAGATGGGAGCTTTTTGAAAGAAAATACTATACAGAACCAGCCTGGAGATTTCATGGCTCCGACTAGAGAGCAAAATTTTGTAGGCTGTAAATCATTATATATCTCAAGGAAAGCTCCAAACAAGACATAGTTTTCACCATATCAATGTAGAAGGTATATTGAATAATGGATTATTTAGCGATCGATAGTATAATATATATTATGTGTAACATAATGGTATAATTAATAATCACGAGAATTGATAAACAAGTAAACAAATCCATAATGACATGTTAGAGTCAAGATTTGACATGAACTTCGAATCGTTGTTTAATAAGTTCCTGGAACAAATGTCATTGTTAACAATAGAGATTTGTTAAAGTCAAAAACATTATAAAGACAATATTCTTGAGAGGTTCAATGTGGGGGATTTCGGCCTAGCTATAAATTCAATACAAAAATCACAATCTTTTAATCTAAAGGTTGCCTATTTTGAATACTCAAAAATAATAGCATCGTTATGTGTTTATGACGCGGCTGACCTGATTTAGAACTTATAGCAGTTAATTAGATAACCATAATTCAAGTGGTACCATTTAATAAGTATAGTATGATATTATGTTTGCATATGATGATATCCGCTTCTATCAAATTAGAGTAATGCAATAATAAATCCTTATATATATAATTGAAATCAAGATCTACTATAGCGAATGTATTACCAAGTGGGAAGCTAATGTCTTAATAAATCTTAAAAAGTATTTCAAACAAACGCTAAGCTAAATCTATGATGAAATCTGAATTTATCAAATAAAAAAATTTAGGAATAGGCGAGATATTACGTTAATCAGAAAGATTACCAGAGGCGTAAACCGATAAACCATATTTATAAAGTGTGATAGTCAAACTCTGAATTTAATAGACACAAATCATAAGTAAAACGGTATAGTCAAGAGATAGTCTTCAAGATGTTGATTGGTAGACAACTAATCTCAACATAGATTGTCACATTGACACGTAAAGTCAATGGGATAACATTCGCTGATCCGCTTACAGAAAGCTTAAGCAAGAGTTAGTAGAGAGTCGTCTAAAGAAAAGGACCTAAATCCCTTATAGGAATAATTTCTATAAAGAAAAACTAACTCAGTCTGACTAAGATCCCAAGATCTGGGTTCAATAGACAACCCAAATCATATAACAGTGGGTGAAGTCACTTCCAATATAGGGTGTTGTACTTAAAATTGTAACGATCCTAGTCCCAGTCCATAACAAATGTGACTTGTTAAGATAGGTTAAACATATGGCTTTAATGAATTCAGGATTAATCACAAAGCAAAATTCCAAGATGAAATCTATAAAACCTATGTTTTTAATGATTCACGATGAATCGCCTATGTAGAGAGAATGGGGTCTGCTTCGAAGGGAAATAATGAAGGCGAATTCCTAAGAGCTCTCAGAACAGGCTAATTTTACACATAAATAACATGACTATAGGACTTACAGTGTCAAGGAGCATGTCTTAATTTGAGTGTTATTGCGTCTACTTAAAATAGAGCTTAGTTAAAGACATCGCGTCACTCAGATCTAGCGAACTAAGTGCACTCACAAGGAAGGTTCAAAGGGTCACACCAACCCTATCCTAGCAAGACTCAACGCAAACTTTCCCGAAACTTTAGTGTGTTTTGACCGATCTCCATTCATGGTGGGGGGATTGTTTGTAAAAATAGTTTGAGAAAAATGTGTTTTGCAAACTTTGGACATATTAAATATATGTATATGTTATATATAATTAAATGAGCATGAATTTTGCGTTCCTCCTTAAGAAGTTCCAACAGCTTAATATGTCCCAAAATGGAGTTAATATGAAATTATAAATCTGTGTCTCAAATGGGAAACTTGAAACACAAATGATGTTAAATCTATTTAGAATAGATATAAGTTCTGTAAATCTTTTTAAGAATAGTATTAAACGTATTAAATAAGTTTGTACAAAATATTTCTGTGTGATGAAAAGAATACAAATCGGTTTCTTTTTTAACCGATTTGTATAATTAGGCAGATATATTTTTTCGTGTGACAAAAGATATACAAATCAGCTTTCTTAATAACTGATTTGTAACTTATGAAGATCTATATCTGAAGACAGATAATTTTTCACTAATAAATATAGCCATATCCTCATTCAGTTTAAATAATCCAAAAATAGCGCTCCTGCTACCAAAGAATTCCAGCACCTTCGATCAGCAAACACACAAGATGTCCGTATATTCACAAGTTTTGCATCCGAACTGTACAACACCTTTGACTTGTTACCCTGGAGACAGACGGCGGAACTTTTTAAAGGAAGCGTGTCCAAACACAACCAAAAAACAACAGAAAAACCAAACAAAATAAATAAAAGAAAGTGTCTCCCCCCCTCCCGCCATCGTTCCACGACCTTTTACTGCTTTCTTTCTTTATCGTTCATAGTTTCTGTCTTCGCTATCTACCCCATTAATGTCTGTCTATACTTCTTCATTTAAGTTTTTGTAAATATTATTAATTTTAATCTGATTTTATTTTTTATAAAAATACTTCAATATATGTATAAACAAAATCATTGAGAAGTAGTGGATTAACTTGATTGAAAATTTTATTTTATACATCAGCTTCAGAATACAAAATCTGCATAGTTTTGTAGAAATCTGACTGGAAAGCTCACTTATATGGAAAAGACTTATGTTATGTATAATGAATCTAAGGGATTTTACTAAGTATGGACATGGAGACATAAATGACTAAACAGCTACATTGATTCATATCTAATGTACTATATAAAGCCTCTAAACGTAACTCCCTACATGAAAATAGCCTCTAAAAAGTAACTATCATTCTGTCTGTTTTACTTTCTGTCATTTAATTTCTGTTAATTATTATTAATTATAATCTGTTTTTATTTTAATAAAAGTGTACATTCAGTATCAGTTAAACAAATCATTGAGAAGTAGTGGATTAACTCGATTGAAGATTTTTATTTTATACATCATCTTCATAATTAGCAAAATCTGCATAGTTTGTAGAAATCAGACGTGGAAAGCTCACTTATATGGGAAACGACTTTATGTAAACATGGATCTCTGAGGATTTTAACTAAGTAAAGGAAATAAGACATAAAGACTAAAAGGCTACTGTCTTCCATTATCAAATGTGACTATATATAGCCTCTAAAAAGTAACTACCCTACATGAAAATAGGAAACACAATGCTACTAAGAGTGGAGGGTGTGGTTGAAGGTTTTCCCTCGCCACGTCAGCTCCACATAATCAAAAAACACTCTCTTTATTTTTTTCTTTCAAGTTTCCTTCAACCATTGCGGCACCCTCTTTCTCTCTCATTTATTTTTTTTATACTTTTTATCATTTAAAAATACCCACAAAACACAAACACCCACTCACAACAAATATAAAACAAATAAAATTAATAATTATCTCTCCTTGGTACTGTGTGTTTACATGCGGGAGTAAAGTCCTGTGAATGAAATTTTTTTGTTTTTCCCGAAATGCATGGTGTGGGATTTCTTTATTTCCCGCTCAAAAAGAAGACTTCCCTTTGTCTTTCCCGCTTGTGCACCTTGCACCCTAACTAAAGAACTGATAATACCCACTCTCTTCCTAAAGAAGAGGTTTAATGCATACCAATTCTCACTAACAAACAATTAATAAAACATAAAATATAAACCATAGATATCATGCATACGTAAACCATGCATATGTGAACATTTGACATAAACGATTAATCCAACATAGTTAGTATAGTTAGCAATAATTAAATTTTTTAGTTTTTATAGACATGTAAATCAATGAGTTGAACCATCAATGTGTGCCCTATACAAATTCCAATGATGATAGTAAAGCTACTTGCTATAAATCAATGTGTTCTCGAGTTAAAGTTAAGAAAGAAAATAAAAGAAAATAAAAATGAAACAGAAGAAGTTGTGTTTTCGAGTACTGAAAAGAAAAAAAATGGAAGAAACTAATTGTTATTTTGATAATTATTAAAGTAAAGTGTTTTCTCTCAATTTTGAGATAAAAGTGAAATGTGTTGTTTGAGAAAAGCCATTTTTGTTGACATTTCTCTTCCAGCCCCTTCGGGTTCAAAGTCAAACGCATACTTTCATGCAAAAAAACACTTTGATCCAACTTGTGAAAAGTCTCACATTGTCACTTTCATTAGATGTTATTCTCTGAAGCAGGGCTACATTTCATTCCTTGCATAAAATCTCTTCCATTTTTGCATCCTAGA